>CM072516.1:22417947-22696238 GCA_036898135.1 Oncomelania hupensis
ATCATCATCATCATCATCATCATCATCATCATCATCATCATCATCATCATCATCATCATCATCATCATCATCATCATCATCATCATTTTAAGGATATTTATAAGGCGCTTTCCCTAGAAAGGGACAGTTCAAAGCGCTCCCTCACGCATTCTCACACTCATTAAACTTAATTACAATACCTATAGAGAATGGCTGAGACCAGAAATCAAAGCGGCGCTATTCGGAATTTGTAAGAAAACTAAATTACGCGGACTACGGACAGCACCAAATGCACAGCAATGTGACACTGTTCAACTACAGGCCCTGAATTCGAGACTCGACCTTCACGACTGGGTCGTCAGGGGAGATAACAATCGCGCTAGTGCTGAGAAAGGAAAGGCCGTCGTGGTCGTATCTAATCTTTTATCTCTCCATGACTCATGCCGGTCTTCCATAATCAGGCTATGGCCATAATTAGTGCCTTGGTTATGTGTAGGAGGTGTATCTGTGGCCACAAATAGGAAAACAGAGGCGAACTGAACCAGATTTAAACCTCTATATATACGTTAATAATAAGAAGAAGAAGAAGAAGAAGAAGAAGAAGAAGAAGAAGAAGAAGAAGAAGAAGAAGAAGAAGAAGAAGAAGAAGAAAATACATCGCATTTATATTGCGCATTTTCGCATCAAAAAAGACTCAATAGGCATACTCGTGCATTCATTCGGTATCCATACATATACATGTAAGTGAACAATTGTAAAAGTCTAAGACTAGCAAACATGCCAATTGTCAACACAACAAAAATAAAACCCACACACTCACATTGATCAATAATAAACCGTGATGTTAAATCTGGAAGAAAAAGAAAACTCGTCTATGTTGATAGAAGACAAGATATAAGCTTAATCATATGCTAAGCGAAATAAAATAGGTCTTCAATTCTGATTTTGAGTTGATCATCATCTTTTAAGTTCCTCAGACCGGTAGGAAGTGCGTTCCACAGAGTTGGCGCAATGAAAATAAAAACCACCCTCACTAAGTTTGGTGGTTTCGAAGCGGAACTCCGTCAAAGAAACAAAAAGCAAACACGTTGATTTCATACTGGAGGTGGTATTTTACGGGCAACCAGCAACCAGTGAAGCTTCGGAAGCAATGGCGTAATATGGTCCACTTTTTTCTTTTTCAAAACAAGCCGCGCTGCACTGAGACGGATTGTCTGTTCTGACCTTGCAACATCGAGTTGCAAAAATCTAGAACTGATTACTTGTATGACAGCGTTAAACAATGTCAAGCACATGGTATGGTATGGTATGGTATGGTAGATTAACGTCCCCGGACACATCAGCGTATAGGGGACATGAGCACATGGTCTCCAACAGAGGCCATTTAAGCTACAAATGTCGCGTGCATTGACCGAACAATCTATGTTGGATTTGGGGGACCTGACGTGACGATGGGACTAACAGATTGAAAAGTAAATACAGTCCACCATCGTGAAGCACTAACATTAGAGTACAGGGAGTACTGTCAACGGCCACCCCCATCAATCGGGCACCCTGTCCCCTCTACATTTACAAACAGAAGAAACCGAAACAACTACATCAACCTAGTTAATATCCTCTGTGATGCTGATGTTGAAGGCTTGTAAAGCGCGGTTTTTACAGCATCGGCGGTGCATTCAGAAACATAATCGCAGAAAATTAAGAAGAGCCATCGTAATCCTTTTTTTCAAGCACCTGAAGAACTCGTATCAAAGAACTCGTGTCGTTTAACGTCCAAACCACAAAACAGAAAGAACAATTTTTTTAATTCCAATTGATCCAAACACAAGCTTTTGAACTAAAACACAGTTCAATCTTAACAAAAATCACGTTTAAAACTGTAATTAAGTGATCTGCTGCGATGCTGAAAAAATTAGAATGGTCATTAGCATGGAATCAAAATTCAGTTATAAAAGAATGCCCAAGATGTCTGAAATAGATTAGATTATTCATTAATAGCACGCACTCAACACATTATTAGAAATAAATGCATGCCCACGATGAAAGACGATTTATAAAAAATGTAATTATAATTTATTTATTTTGTGGCAAGTTAGTAAACGGACTTTTTAACTTCTGAAAGTCTTCCATTTGGTTCATCCAATATTCTCCAGTAGAAAACGAACTGACGACTCGGTTTACAACAGGAACATTTCTCGTCAAAATAACAGTACTACACACTGCCTTTTAGTTATATTTCGAGATTTTAAAAAAATATATAATAATTAAATTCTTATTTAGAAAAAGGGTTTGATACCGACACTAGATAACTATGCAGAAAAGGATTAACTCAAGCTCAGTGTTTCCAAAGATTTATATTCGGAAATCTTCACTGGAAACAGTGGCTTTTTGGCATCATTTTAATCTTTCTCCTACATAATAAGAAAAAGAAAATCGCCATATTCTGGCGTCCTTGTCCAAAGAAAACCATGTTGAATGCTCGAGACTGGGCGTGGCTGCAGACGTCTGGTAATGACAGGGTACTGACGTAATGATGCTTTTCATGTCATCAGTGACACAAAATACACGGCCACAAGTTCCTAGTCACCCTAGAGAAGTAGCGTTGGTCTGATCTTATCAAAGTATGGACAAGAGCTTTCCCCGACTTCCACCGACTTTTTCAGGTCCGCTCTAAGTTTTAGCTGCACCTACGCATCTGTGTGTCTATATATATAGAGATCTACTCCACGGCGCCCAACTCATCATCCTCATCATCATCCTCTCATCATCATCACCATCATCACGACTAATGCGTACCACTATAATTAGTAGTAGTAGTAGTAGTAATAGTAGTAGTAGTAGTACTAGTAGTGTTGACTAACACGGTTAAGCTTATTGGCACCAGATTAGTATTAGCATCCCCTCCAACTTCCATTCCCATTTATGTCATAGTCTGAGTGTTTAAGCTGTCGTTCGTTTTTCAAATAGTCCGTGCATCTGACATAGCAAAATGGAAATCTGCATATGATGGCCTGTGAGTCATAAGAAAATCTCGAAACCCAGCACATTGAACATTTGACTATATAAAATGACCTGTGACTGTGAGTATGAGTCATAAGAAACCTCAGACTCAGCAGGGTCAGGGCCTCCGTGAGGTTGGAGCCAGTTTTGCGAAAGTGTCCAAGACTAGCGAGAAAACAATGATGAACGAGACAAGTTTAGTATTCCGATGAATAAATATCGACTCTTGTCTCTTCTACGTCCCATCCGGCAAAGTCGTTAACTCTGTAGGGTAATGACGAATGGAGAAACGTTGGGAAAAAAACCACACTGGGGACATAACGAATACAATAGGAATTGAGAAACGACAGCATTGAGACGTTGTCTAACTTACAAAAAGAAAACAATTTTGTTCCCTTTGTTGAACATTTGTTGTTTTGTTTAAAACAATAAAAATACGGAGATTTATACCCGACTGAACGATACATAGGATAACAGTTAGTTAAATTTAACCTTTGTTAAATGCTGGTGGTGCATACTAATAAAGGAACAATGCTAATGAACTTATGAATACCTGACTCAATATGCCCAAGATAGAAGGCTACTGATGAACCATAAATAAATGTGGGACTAAGCGTGGGCAGACTAGAATTTTTATTTTTCAATCTTATGGACCGCGTCCACAACTCTACACTTCTAATCAGTCACTATCAAGTGACAGAAAATGTTGTTGTTGTTTGATCTGAAGGTCCCGGGTTCGAGCCTTGGCCGGGCCATTGTGTTGTGTCCCTGGGAAAGACACTTTACTCCTGTTTTCCTACTCCTGCGGATGAGAGTATAAAGCGAGGTCTAGTCTGTGTGTCGCATACATTCCATCATAACGGACTTAAAAAATCCTGACGCTCATGTCCTAGACGGGTGAGTGCCGGTAACAAGAACACACCCCGCATGCACTTGGTCCTTCTCCCCCATCCCTGGCTGCCCAGGATTGTGCTCAGTTGTCCGGGCGTCAGACCATGCGCCCAAAGGCTGCGGGTGGGTGTCTCGTGCGGTTTGAGTTAAATCCTGTATCGGCCGGCGCCTTGATCCTTAGGCTTAGGCGCCTTACAAATGACGATTATTATTATTATTATTGTTTAATCTTAATAAAGAAAGATGGTAATTCCAAAACGGGGCACAACGTATTCCCGATGTCAGGCTGACAGACTGCACCTCCAATATTATTTCTAATACTGCATTTTTTTCCAATGGAAAACAACACTGCAGTAATGTCAGAAATTATGAAGTATTCCCTTCAAACAATTCCTACAAGGTATCAAACCTACAGCGGATAAACCTTTATCGTAAGCAAAAGAAGGAAATTCTAAAGTACCTTCAGAGACAGAAAGAAGGCTTCTGAGATTACCAACTATAGAAGAAACTGCACACAGAACATATAGTCTTTGGTAGGTCTATAAATACCGTACTGTATATTGTCCATATTCTAAACAAGAGAGATGTGTACACAAATTGTCAGTACTGCAAGGCCAGGAAAGAAAGCTCATGAATAAATCACGGAGCAACCAGGCACTGGAAAGATCAGGGGGTTGTTGTTCCTGCGGGAATATCAGGGGGTTGCTGTTCCTGCGGGAATTATCATCTTACGACAACGTTGCAACTTGACGTAATGGTACCAGTATCACAATACAACACTCTGCGATCATAGAGGAATGCCAAAACAGTCCTGCAATGTTGTTTATAGAACAAGACTGCGTTGATTTTAAAGCAATAGGCAGAAGTTCTTATAGGAACTAGGCACCCCATCCATTAAAAAAAAGTAGTTCATTTTTGTGTACTGTTTTTTTTTTTACCGCTTAGTCGACCTAAACGCTGTTTTCAAACAAACGAAATCCTACCCCTGCCGCCTACTTTTCCTCCCCATTGCTTTAATTCATGCGTGCATTTCAATGCAGGGGCTAAGTCCCTCCAACAGAACTAACAACAACCGAAATTAAACATGATATTGTCTCTTTTTTATGTATATTTAGCTCGAAGGGATGAAGGAGGGGATGGGAAGGTAGAGAGTACACAACTCAATTCTGGCGTGCCGCCAAACTAAGCAAAGAAATCAATAGCAGTATATTAATGTGACCATACAGCGGTTGGTATGAGGTTTGCTTCTCTGCACAAAAGCCGTAACAATCTAAAGGCCAATTGTCCAGCATGTTCAATTATTCACTGGCATGTGGATGGGATGGGACATGATGGGATGGAGTGAGGAGGGCAATGCAACACTGCGTGGCCGAGCGTGCCACGCTTCTCACACAATGCTCTGGTACCCTGTGTGAAGGGCAATGATAGCCTATCGGATGTGAATCATCAGTTATGTGTGTCCTAAACATCCCATCCCACAGCCTGCGTTCTACCTTTAATCGTGCAAGCGCGAGTGTGTGTGTGTGTGTGTGTGTGTGTGTGCGTGTGTGATTGGTGTGTGCGTGTATGCGTGGTGTGTGTGGTTGGCGTGTGTGTGCGTGCGCGCGCGCTTTGTGCATGTTAGGACAGATCCCCAGGACACAAGCACAACTTCAGATAGGAGGTTCCCTGACTGACACCCTATAGTTACCGTCTTTAGCTGGATGGTCTCTGTCACAAGAATTAACGTTGTGAATGTCCTGGCCTGCCACTAATTGGCGAAATCATGCAATATGGAAATACCCATCAACATAGCTATAATGCCTGTTGTTTGGATGAGCCTTACAAAAAAAAAATTCTCACGAGAAAACAAAAAACATTTTTAGGGAGAGTACATTACCACATCTTGGTGTACAAATGAGTTTAAAATAAATAAATGAATAAATCAAAACAGCCCTTTAATCATCAGTCACCTACTCGAAATCGTCTTGCCTAAAGCCTGATGCAGCTTTAGCATTGAAATGTGTGCACAACCCTGTTCTCCACAACACCAACTGAAGTAACCTTAAAACAACAACAACAACAAAACAATTGGAGCATCTCGAAAGACTTCTATTCTAAGACATCCAATTAATAGCATAAATCGGTGTCCAGATGGAGTGTGCCGAAAATAGATCGCAGATGGATTCTAAGTTGGCTTTTAATAGTCCATTATTTTTATTTTTATGGAAAGCTCTCATTTATAATATAATAGCTGCCCGCTTATCCTCTGTGTATATGAAAAGCTCTGAGGCAGGCTGCATGCTTGATCTCCGATCTCACACTGCAGACAACCATCATTGGTATAGTTAGTAATTTCAATCTAATAATACACGTTTCTCTTATGATTGCACGTTGGTTGAGATTGCAATAGGATAACGTTAGACTATTCCGTTGTTCTCGCTCTTAACTTCTCCCCTGCTCCAAGAGAAGAAAAAACAATAATAAAAGATAAAATCTCCTCCATTCTTCTCCTAATTTACTTACGTTGTCTTTCCTCTAGACTGATTGAATCAAATGAGACCGCGCTCCCTACAAGAATCCTGACTGGTTTACTGTTTATATAATATTATGCCTGACTGATACATTACAGATACAAAACATAAAGGAAATCAAATAACAAGACCAATAACATGCGTTCTGTCGTGCTTTTTTCTTCTTTAGTTTTATTCCTTTGAAACTTATTTAGCTTTCCCTCTTTTTAAACATCATCTTATTGCCCGCGAAAAAAGAAAGAGAAAGTTCTCTATATTATCTTTCCACAAGAGTGCGGAATCGATACATCCCTAAGCTGAAGCCCAAGCCAATTTGGGCTGCTGTCGATGTCAATACGAATGTGAGCATCTTACAAAGCTTTGTAACGAGAGCAGGCATCTCTCTCCCCACTCTCTCTCTCTGTTCAAAGAAACACTCTAATTCAAATACATCCTTAAGAAAAGAAGAAAAAAAGAAACGCGCGTGGAACACCAAAGGGTATGATTTCATCTTTGAGAGAGAGTAAAATCTAGTACAAAGCAACTACGACATGCTAATTAATCCGTAGAACATTAGATGGGTTAGAAGATAACCGCTGTTTGTTGTTGATGTTGTTGTTGTTTTTTTTACTACAATAATTTTATCTCATTGTTAAAGTGCGTCAAAACAAAAGTGAGCAAAAACTTATACAATTTTTAAACCACGCTAAGAGATAACGTTTTGATTAAATATGTAATGGATTTGAGCTAGTACTAATAAATCATAAACCTATCTATAACAAAATATAGCATGTGCCTTTCAGTAATTTCACGCATGACTCTTAGTCGATTTTTACTGTTTGCTACATTGTTTCATTAATCATTATTCACAATACAATACAAAACAACTTTACAGTCCGATAATTAAAAACTGAAAATAAAATCGTCACATAAAAACAACTCAAAGTCAAACTTTGTATGTATGTATGTATGTATGTACTGAATTCACCTAGCTGCTCACTAGACAAAATTACACAGCGTACGTAGCTGAGTTTGTTGAGGCCTGCTCCATACTCATGGCGTGTGCCTTAGCAAGCTCTGACACACTCAGAATCTGTCTTCTCGACCACGTAATGCCAATCAAGTCCTATGAATCTTCTCCATCAACCTAATATTCGCTTCTTCCATAACTTAGTTCCGCTCCCTGTGTATATATTTGTGACAGAGAGTGGTGGGCTGTACAAATAGGGTTGACTGGATTGTAGTGGATTGGTTTGGTTTGGATTGGGGATCTGTAATTTTACCTCGAGTTTTTCCTCAATCATGGAATCGGGTTCTGTATGTTTATATGAACATTGCATTGGATGAAATCGAGCCCTAGCTATCCTATCCTATCCCGTAACTCAGAGGTCGTAGGGGCACCACAGATGATCGCCTAACCAACGTACTCCATCTTTCTCTGTCCTCAGCAACCCTGATAATTTCGATTAGTGTCAAACCAGTCCATTCTCGACTGTTGTCCTCCCACCTCTTTTTCGGTCTCCCTCTTCTTCTACCTCCTTGCACTGTGCCTTGCAGAATGGTCTTTGCAAGATCTGATGACGTGGTCATACCATCGGAGTTTCCGTTTTTTTTATCACTGTGAGCAGGTCATCGTGTTGTCCAATGGCTTGTGTGATGGCCTGTCGGACTTCGTCGTTGGTGATTTGCTGGGTATAGGACATGCCCAGAAGCCTTCTGTAGCACCTCATCTCCATGCTTTGTATTCTTCGTTGCAGATCTGCTTTGAGGGTCCATGTTTCGCAAGCGTACAGGAAGATGGAGATGACAAGGGAGCGCAGCAGTCTTATCTTGGAATGTAGGCTGATGGTTCTGTCTTTCCAAATTGGCTTCAACCTTGCCAGGGCAGCAGTTGTGTGTGCGATCCTGTGGTCATGTGCATGAAGAATCTTAAAGGGCAACTTAAGCTTAAGTTCGCTTACTCAAGCTTAAGTTTGAACTCTCCGTGTGCTTGAGTAAGCGAACTTAAGCTTAAGTTGCCCTTTAAGATTCTTCATGCACACGGGCACTGGAGAGGACTTCATGTCGGGACCTACTGTCTGATACAATGGCTCCTAAATATTTGAAGCTATGCACTGTGTTGGGGGATTGGCCTTGGACTTTGATGTCTGTGTTGATGCCATTGGTGTAGTTGGTCATCATTTTGGTCTTCTCTGCACTTATTTCCATTCCAAAGGCTCTGGAGGTGGTGTCAAGCCTCTGTACCAGCTGTTCAAGTTCTTGTTCCTCTCCAGCCAATCCATCAATCAAAAACGAAGGTTGGAGATTACTCTACCCCCTAAGCTTATTGTGCCTTCGTGATCTGCAAGGGCATCTGACATCGATTGTCGTCAAGAAGCCCGCCTACGTCACTTAAATTCCCAAGCTTTTAAATCTGTCACATTCGTTTCTGTTGTTAGAACAGCCATCACAAGAACGAATCTTTTAGCAGAGAATAACACTACAACAAGATAAATTAGTTAAGCAATGTGAAATAACGTTTTAACGTTTACTAATAGTGTTTCCTTCGGTGTAATAATAATAAGTAGGCTTCGTCAAATCTTGATTGTTATTTTGTTGTCCGTGTTATCCAATGAGTCACTATAATTATTCCTATCCTATCCTATCCCGTAACTCGAAGGTCGTTGGAGTACCACAGATGACTGTTTAACCAGCGTACTCCATCTTTCTCTGTCCTCAGCAACCCTCTAGCCAATTCATTCTCGAATGTTGTCCTCCCTCCTCTTTTTCAGTCTCCCTCTTCTTCTGCCTCCTTGCACCGTGCCTTTCAGGAGGGTCTTTGCAATAACGCTTCATTTAATTAAATCTACCATCTTTTTCATCGTGGGCATGAATAAAAGCGACTAATATAACTATAATATACTATAGGTTTACATAGGCTTAATACAGTACCACACACAACAACAACAACATATTAACATCAACAAAACAGCCAAATCTGCAACTTTCGAGTGTTGATCCTGGAACGAACATGAGAGAAAAGATTCGTATGATACAGAGCCTAACCCCATAGGGTCCTGAAATGAACCCAAGATGTAAAAAAAATTCAATTCATATACTACACAGAATTATAACATGTACTACTCAAATACAAAACGAAAAACAAATAGCATTTACAAAAAGACACAACAGCCAGTGCTGATCCTGGAATGACCATGACAAAACAGAATCAATTCAGATGATGTGCATACACATTTTATAAGCATTGTCGTTTCGTACGTGCAAGTAATTATACCAGAAAATACATCAACTGATACATGTATTCATACTCAATGTGGTAGCAACAAATATATAAATATTGAAGTCTTTTGTGGAAATCTCCATCACAGTTTGGGTAACTGCTCTTTAATAATGGTGACTGTATGGCAATTAATTTTCATATAATATGTCATTGTCCAAACTGTAAGAGAAGGGTTGTTGGGCTCGAGTGTGTGTGCGTGTGGGGGGGGGGGAATTAGGGGGAAAGGGGTTTAAATCGTCAAACTTCCAATATAGATCTGTGTGAAATTTTAAAATTTACAGTTACATTTAATTCTGACTCCTGCACGCCCCTCCCAACAAACATATGACCTACAGGGAAAGGGACAGATCTTTAAGTAGAACGAAGGACATGGGGGATAATCTACTCAGACGTTCCGACATTGACAAAACCTTCAAGGGGAGGCTACGTGGACGTCAAGAAAAGAACATTGTGGGTTCTTTCACAATTTACACACCCTTCCTTCTACATCCTATACTTCAACCGCCCTTTGCAGCAAACAACGAACACGCAGAAGAGGGAGAGAGGGGGGGGGGGGGCCACAAAGAATACGAGAATGGATGGTTACGAAGACAAATAAATATAAACTGGAGTTAAATGGTTTTATTATTTTAACTCTACCAGAAACAACATTAATCAAAGACAAAGCTAATGATAAGATAATGGGTGCGTGCAGAGGCATAGAACGTTCTCCTTATGTTTTATAGATGAAGGTAACCCCAAACGGGGGGAGTCAGAGGTGACGTATATGCTACATCCAGTCGTGCTGCATTGGGAATAGGCTCGTGAGAGCTTTAACAATACACAGATGGAGATTCTCACAACAAGACATAAAACACAGGAAAGGTCAAACCAGCCTTAAAGAAGGCCTTCTGAAGATAAACAAAAGAAATGTCATACTTACTGGCATCGCCGTTGGCATTGGGGACGAGCAGCAGAGCAGCTGCCAGCGGCGTCCAAACACAGACTAGAGACAGCCACATTACGATAGCATTCATCCGCCACACCTTACCTGCAAAAGCAGCAACAACAACACTCATCAGTGGCCACATACAAGCCACTTAAGGAAGTTGGGCCACTTTTACTCCTTAAGGTAGAGTAGCGCAACAGTAAGTACTCCCTGTGTCGGATGCAGAATGATATAGTCAGGGTTCCAGGATGTTAAATAAACAGACGAACAGTCAGGTCTCCAGGAGTAAGGAAAAAGGCAAGTGGTCTTCTTCAGATTTTAACTGCTGGCTGGCTTTGTCTACTGCTCGGTGATATATTTCCTCAGCGAAGTATGTGCCTGTATTTCCAAATCAGTATTTCAAAACTCAGTTTGTTTCTAGTATTCCAATACTAAAAAATCTCTATTCAGTCGGCATTCGAGATGCCCAGTCTTGTTCTTCATTGTACATGTAGTTCAACTTTAACACTCCAAAAGGATGTCTTCAAAGGAATAAACAACCCGAGACTTCTTGAAGTTCTTCCCCCAACTTCGTTTCTAGGTATTCCACCAGACCAATGTAAAATTATAGTGCTTCAAATGTATGCACTCACGAAGATGGATTTCTCAACGACGAACGTGTTCGATTCTCCTTAATTTCTTGAAAAGGTTTCATCGCTTTAATATAAGTAGTCCGTAAAAGATTGCGAAGTTTAAGACCAAACACCAATGTGATTTCGATATATAGATACACACAACTTGGCTACAAACAATAGCCAACGATCAATACATCTTCCAATACATCTTCTACGTGAACTCACTTCAAGAGGCGAATATCTTGATTTTGTCGAATAGTTACGATTAATGGTACTTTGGCAAAGATAACAGTCGTCAAATAAAACAAAAATCCCAGTCAGTAAAGCCATCCTCGTCCTTGAACAATAACACACAAAACAACCAACATGCTACAGCAGCCAGAATAATCGACGCCCAGGCCGTGATCCCTCAACATCAACAAAAAGAACTGGACAGCTACAAGCTCAGTGTAACACGCGACATGCTTCAAGAATCTATGTAGTTTAATTCGAGACGGCCGGATTTTACGCGTGTTCTTATTCTATCTACACAGCACATTGCCATAAAAAAACATAGTGTCACTTTATTCAACATAATTCCCGACTGTGCTTAAAGAGCCAGGGTAACACATATTTCTTTTTAAAATGACAATGAGTTTACTTTGGAAATTGTATTGCTGTCACTTTGTATTGCTGTCACATTATCCTATCCTATCCTATCCTATCCTACCCTATCCTATCCCGTAACTCGAAAGTCGTTGGGGCACCACAGATGATCATTTAACCAGCGTACTCCATCTTTTTCTGTCCTCGGCAACTCTCATGTCTTCGTTCAGTGTCAAGCCAGTTCATTCTGATTGTAGTCCTCCCACATCTTTTTCTGTCTCCCTCTTCTTCTGCCTCCTTGCACGATGGTCTTTGCGAGCCAGGGTGCTCTGGTGACGTGGCCATACCATCAGACGTTTTTTTCTTCACCACTGTGAGCATGTCATCGTGTTGTCCAATGGCTTGTGTGACGGTGTGTCGGACTTCGTTGTTGATGATGTGCTGGATTTAGGAAATGCCCAGAAGTCTTCTGTAGCACCTCATCTCCATGCTTTGTATTCTTCGTTGTAGGCCTGCTGTGAGGGTACATGTTTCGCAAGCGTATAGAAAGATGGAGATGACAAACGAGCGCAGCAGCTTTACCTTGGAGTGTAGACTGATGGTCCTGTCTTTCCAAATGGGCCCAACCTTGTCAGGGCAGCAGTTGTGCGATCCTGCAGAGGACTTCCTGTCGGCACACTTTATCTGATACAATGGCCCCTAAATATTTGAAGCTATGCACTGTGTTGAGGGATTGCCCTTGTTTTATGTCCGTGTTGATGCCACTGGTGTTGGTGGTCATCATTTTTGGTCTACTCTGCACTTATTTCCATTCCAAAGGTTCTGGAGGTGATCTCAAGCCTCTGTACCAGCTATTCAAGTTTTTGTTCCTCTCCAGCCAATCCATTAATGTTATGTAATGGAGATTGCTCTACGCCTTATGCTGAAAGTGCCTTCGTGATCTGCAAGTGTACGGTATCTGACATGCGTCCAGGAAGATGTTGAAAAGTGTTGGAGAGAGTAGGCATCTTTGACGCACACCGATTGTTGTTCGGAACCAGTTCCCGATGGCGCTGTTATGTAGGACTGCACTGGTAGCCTTGTCATACAGGCATTTGATGACTTCAGTAATATTAGGGCTGATGTTGTAAACTCTCACGGTTGTCCAGAGAGGTGACAGACGCGTTTAAACGCTTTCTTGAAGTCTGCACACACATCACATAGATGTTGTTGGTGCTGTAGGTATCTCTCGCAGATTTTTCTGAGGTTGAAAATCTGTTCAGTGGTAATTCGCCCTGCCCTGAATCCTGCTTGTTCTTTAGCTATGATGTGTTCTGCTAGGGGTTTCAATCTGTTGAGTATTATTTTCAGGAGGACCTTGCTGGGATGGCTAGGCCGATGGTGCGGTAATTTTCACATTCCTGAAGGTTACCCTTTTTTGGAAGAGTGATGACAAGCGATTGGGTCCATGGTGTAGGCCACTCCCCACAAAGCCAGATCTTGTTACAGATAATGGTGAGGGCGTCAATCATCGCTTCTCCTCCTGCTTGAAGCAATTCTGCGTGTATGTTGTCCATTCTCGCTGACTTCCCTTTCATCAGCGATTGCACTGTTGCCTTAACTTCTTCTCGGAGAATTGGGAGGATTTCTTCTACTTTTCTGTTCTGGGGACATGCTAGGACTGATGGACCTCCGTTTGGTGTATGGTTGTAAAGGTCAGAGCAGTACTCTGTCCATCAATCCAAGATTTCTTCTTCTTTCTGTAAGGCATATGCCAAACTTGTTTTGGATCGTGGAGACCTTGAGCAGTTTAACATTTGTCAGCCGCTTCCCAGTCTGGTAGGCATTCTTGCTGTTGTTCTTGTTTAGACTGTTCTCTATTTCCTGGCATTGATCTTCTATCCAGTTCTCCTTTGCTGTGCGGATGCCTTTTTCGGATGTCATTGTTGATTTTTCGGCAGTCATCAGCTCCTTGTGAGGTGTTATTTTTCTTTTTCAGCTCTCTTCGTTTATCACACAGGTCCAAAAGTTCAGGTGTGATCCACGGATTCTTCTTTGGACGGTGCTTGTCAAGGATCTCAGTGGCAGCATCTGTCACAGCTGAATTGAAGGTGGTGGTCATGGTGTTGACAAATACTTCACCAGCTTTCCAAATTGAGCAGTGGTGCAAATTTTCCTCCAATTTGGATTGGAATATTTTTGCCACCTCCGAGTTTTGCAGTTTGTCCAGGTCGAACTTCAGTCTGGTGCACTTTGCTGTGTTTACTCTCTTCAAGTGGAGCCGGAAAGACATCATCAAGAGATCGTGGTCACATCCGATGTATGCTCCTGGAAAAGTGCGTGTCCTGCCACTGTTGACGCTTGGTTTAAAGCGTTTCTTGACAATGACCATGATCTGGTTGTGATGCTCCCCGCTGGGACTGTGCCAGGTCCATCGTCTGGATTTTTTGTGGAGACCAAGACGGCAAGAGTGTCTGCCAGTATCAGATTGTTGTATTTGGCAAACTCCAGGACCCTCAGACCTCTGTCATTTGTGTCGCTGCTGCAGTGGGGTCCACATGTGTCTCCCCAGTTGTGGTACGCATTTAGGCCAACCTTGGCATTCCAGTCGCCTTGCACTATGACTTTGTCCTTCTTCGGCACTTGGTCAAGGACAGCCTACAGAAGTACATAGAAATCCTCGACTTCGCTGTCGTTATAATCTGATGTTGAGGCATAGGCCTGGATGATGATGTTGAAAGGGGCTGCTCTCAGACGGATGGTAATGAGTCTACTGGAGACCGGGCGGCAACCCATGACAGTGGCTAGAATGTCTTTGTGGACCAAGAATCCAATCATGCCTGTCATCTCTTTCCCGCTGAAATAAAGCGTGTGGCCTTTGTCGGTCGTTGTTTCACCTAGACCTTTCCAGCGCAGTTCGCTGATAACTAAAATGTTCAATCGATAGTGGTCCAGCTCGTGGGCCAGTTCTAATTTTCCCTCCGCAGTTAGGGTCTTGACATTCCAGGTTCCTATGACGTCACGATATAATCTCTCGTGATGATCTTGCTAAGTTGTCCATCAGTAACACATTTATCACCTCCGTTCTGGTGGCTAACGGAAGGCGCGGTCCTTGGTGACCCGGGCGACGACTTATCTGGTATGGAGTGAGTTGTTCTTTTCAACTTGGGAAAGAGAGACCTGGCGGGGCGCAATCCTCTCCAGGCTGTTGGCCACAGCTGTTGGAAATCAACGAGTACAATGTGGCTCGCCTTGGCCCCGAGCACGTGGTCTTTGAACCTTTAGTAACGTGAAGATCCTCCGTCCTGGCTGGTGACTTCTGTATAGAAGACTTTCGCCCAGTGATGCCGGGCTGACATCACCCTTGTTAGTCGCCTCTTACGACAGGCCGGGAAACGTTGGGTCTATTCTATTCAGTGCCCGAACCTACTGGGCAAATTTGAGATAGATAGATAGATAGATAGACAGACAGACAGACAGACAGACAGACAGACAGACAGACAGACAGACAGACAGACAGACAGACAGACAGACAGACAGACAGACAGACAGACAGACAGACAGACAGACAGACAGACAGACAGACAGACAGACAGACAGATAGATAGATAGATAGATAGATAGATAGATAGATAGATAGATAGATAGATAGATAGATAGATAGATAGATAGATAGATAGATAGATAGACAGACAGACCGGGTAATTGTTGTTCAAACAGACCGCCAAGCTTTGAATGTTTGGCGTCTCTTCTTAGCTGGGTAATCAAACAACGGTGCCTACTATACACACTGTCGCTGTAACGCTACGTTTAGGATCAACCTAGATGCTATTAACTGGTAACTACTTTAATTTATCGACTGATATATAAAACTCGAACTTTTAAAAGAGGTCCTATTTTTGGGCTTAATCTGTCTTTTTCGGTGAATGTGACAAAAGGGTCTGTGATCTTGAAATATATGTTCTCTGGGACCTTTAAGCATGACTGTAGTTGTAGCTGTCTGTGTTTATATCGTGTGTGTGCCTTTGTCCTATCAGTAATGTTGTCATCTGCTACAATCAGACAGTCGGAGGGAGAAAAAGAACAATCAAGGTTTATAGGCGCACCAAAAGTTGTCTGTCCCCTCGGCATCAAACAAAGGAAGAACGGTGTAAATGCCATAGTCAAACATAATAAATCCTTCTGACTAGGTTGGCCGGTTGAGAAAGAATCCAGCCACGTTGCATGATGCGAAATAATCCACCAATACATCAAAAGACAAGTCTGACTGAAGAACACGTGGCAAGCTGCATCATCTATAAACTTTCTTCGATTTTCTTTGAACAACGTCAAAACACACAATTCGACAGACGCGCATTCTTCTCTTTCACCCATTCCCCAGCTACAATGAAAAAAAAAAAAAAAAATAATAATAATAATAATAATAATAATAATCCTATCCTATCCTGTCCCGTAACTCGGAGGTCGTAAGGGCACCACAGATGATCGTTTAACCAGCATACTCCATCTTTCTCTGTTCTCAGCAACCCTGATGGCTTCGCTCAGTGTCAAACCAGTCCATTCTCGGATGTTGTCCTCCCACCATCCGAAAATGGACTGGTTTGACACATAAGAATAATAATAATAATAATAATAATAATAATAATAATAATAATAATAATAATAATAATAATAATAATAATAATAATAATACGCGGAAAATATAACATGGTACACTCCAAGCCAAGATCGAAAAAAGGCAAAGGATAAATGACCTTCCTACAACTTTCCTCCCTCTTCTTGATTCTTCCAGACACAAAAATAAACACCACGGGGACAATTCTCTTTCGCATTATCAACTACCAGTATGCACAGCCAGTATCTCACTAAGAATGATAACTATGAACACTTGCCAGGAGAAGTAGGCGAATATTAAATGAGCTCCAAGTCTAGCAGTAATTAACCTCAGAACACAATGGAAATCATATAACTTTAAACAACTGTTTTATTACAAAGCAAAAAAAAAAATCTATATCGATTTTCTCAAACACGACGTCACTGCAAGACTAGTTAGTATTAGTCTTACAGACCTCGTACAACCTGAGACATTATTCAACAATAAAAATATCAGCCTAAGAACCATATAACAAACCAAAGCAAAACTAGCCGTTTTAAATCACCAGAATGTCAACGCATTCAAGCTTGCTTAAAAGATAGACTGGTAGTCCCTGTCCAGCACTACCGATCCTCCTTAAATTGTCATCATCGATGACCACAAAAATACAGAATTTTATTAACAACAATAACAGACTAACAATAACATTAAGTGTCTGAGGGAGAACATGGCATTTATAAACAATAGCCGCCACGAAATGCTGACGCGCCCGCCCTTATTGACTTCGCCACTTCACGCTCAAATTTTAACTCTCCATTATCAACTATATCAAAGCTACCGTGAGCTTACGACTCCACGAGCATAATAACACAAGAAAGGCACTTTGTGCTGCAGGCAACAATAACACTAATGTGATTCACGACGGAATTAACCCGTGTCTCTTGCGCAACTCTGACAGGCCAGCTCCCAAGATCGCGTCGTTTGATTTATTCCAAGACGACGTGTGTCTTCCATAACTTCTCAGTCGTGCCCAGAATCAATAAAATAGCCAAACGGAATGTACCCGATCGGATGACATATGAAGGAAACTAAGTGCCTGACTTCATAACATAACCCAATATATACAGTGTATCATAACTTTTTGAAACAAACTGTATTTAAAGCATTCTTCTTACAACAGATTGGGCAGATTGAGATCAGACTGCTTTTCCTGTAAACATATCGTAAACCTATCAATAGATATATAGACTTTAACTTGTCGGCATGGTTTATTATTTACATTAATATTGTTTACAGCTTTCTGATATAGATTACGTCTTAACCTTTTGAGAGAAACGAATCAATCTTCAAAGTGACCATACAATTACTTTAAGTACAACTTTCTCTAACATAACATCTCTATACCTGAAGGGCTAATTTATGAAAGAAGACCATACACGATATTATGAACTGTCACTTAATTAAACAGATATTTACACGAAAATCATATTAAGGGTAAATGCAAGTTCATGAAAGGGATTAAATATTTTATACAAGTCCTCTATATCTAGTTCTTCCTCACATTCCTTTCCTCCACCCGCTCCTTCTTTACAATAACTGTATTAACCAAAGACTCGAGGAAACGAATAGGGCTAATTAGCACATAAAAATTCCAGATTTTATTGTTGTTGTTGTTTTGCAGTCAAAACAAACATGAAATGCATCTTCCTTTTGATGTTGTTATTTTGACCTTTATGCGTATCTCTTAATTATATGGGAATTACAACTTGAGATTGAGATTTTCTTTTCTTTTCTTATCCTATCCCGTAACTCGAAGGTCGCTGGGGCACCACAGATGTTCGTGTGACCAGCGTACTCCATCTTCCTCTGTCCTCAGCAGCCTTGATGGTTTCGGTCAGTGTCAAGCCCGCCCATTCTCGAATGTTGTCCTCCCACCTCTTTTCCTGCCTCCCTCTTCTTCTGCCTCCTTGCACTGTGCCTTGCAGGATAGTCTTTGCAGGGTCTGATGCTCTGGCCTTGTGTGATTGTCTGTCGGACTTCGTCGTTGGTGATGTGCTGCAAATGCCCAGAAGTCTTCCGTAGCACCTCATCTCCATGCTTTGTATTCTTCGTTGTACGTCTGTTGTGAGGGTTCATGTCTTGCAAGCGTATAGGAAGATGGAGATGACCAGGAGCGCAGCATTTTATTTCAATTGATTTTTATTTTATTTTATTGAAAATGTTTTTGTTTGTTTTATGTTCTAAAATTGCTCTTTAATTGTTTAATGAAAAAAGTAAGATTGCAAACGATCTTGAAACGTGCGTCAATTTCCACAGAGATTTATCTATCAAAGGTATATAAACTGATGTTAAACAAGTCTTGCGGTTGAATCTTGTCTCAAAATTGTCGGATTTGTTGTGAGGTTAACCCTTTGATTTGAATGAATGTACATGTATGGAAGTTTAACGTCTATACCCATCATTGGCGATGGCAGGCAGAGCTAATCGTCCAAGAAAGCGAAAGTAGGGACCTAAATTAATACTGAGCCACCAGAGCAATCACTACCAGGCAAACGCTCTACCACTGAGCTACAGGGGTGGGCACATTGATTTGAAGAAGAGGAGGAGGAAGAAGAAGAAGAAGAAGAAGAAGAAGAAGAAGAAGAAGAAGAAGAAGAAGAAGAAGAAGAAGAAGAAGAAGAAGAAGAAGAAGAAGAAGAAGAAAAAATGCTGATTCTGCTGATGATGACGACGACGACGCAATAAAATCCATGCTTAAAAAAAAAAAAAAAAAATAAAGATCCAAGGCTAGACAGAGTTGCTGATGTAGCTGAAATAATATTATTGTCTAAAACATTGTTTACTGGCATGATGTTATTCATACCGTTTACCGAACAAACAATACAATGCTGGGTACGATTCTTCAGGCAGGAATATATAGCTCACTGGACGCACGCAATGTTTAAGAACAACAAGTTTGGTCATATTTTGTGTCTTTTGCTTTTTAACAACATACTTTAATATACATTATATTATAATTTCACGCATTCCCTTGTTCATACAATCCTCCCCAACCTCTCTTCCACCACCCGCCCATGAACAACATGAGTCGCTTGGACTAATAATGTGCGCGCGAGAGAGAGAGAGAAAGAGAGAGAGTGTGTGTGTATACATTATTTTGTTCTTATAATATGCAGTATTATTCTCTATAAATATTAAGCCATTATAATTTCTCTTGTTATACACGTGTCAGTGCCACTGATACTACATGTGTGTGAGGAGGACAGAGGAAGAGAGAGGGAGGGAGAGGAGAAGAAGAAAAATAAGAAGAAGAAGAAGAAGGGGAGATAGAGGGAGAAAGAAAGGGGGAGAGAGGGGGGTGAGAGAGAGGGAGACAGATTCATTCATTCATTCACTGAAATAAAAGCAACTGACTTGTGCTGTAATGGCATAAATGGCCACAGAACTGTATGTACAGTTCAAGTAATCATCGATTTGTCTATATTTCATATTCAAGGGAAAAAGGCTATTTTTTTTTTTACCTGTGTGTCCATTATGCCAGTGTGAATGCTGTGTTTGGTTTGGGTACGCGGTGGCGAGTTCATTTTTCTTCATGTGCCTGTGGGTTTTATATATCTCAATCAGAAGACAATGCTTTGTATAATAATGCTGTGTGAAAAATTCTGAACAAACTGTCAATGTGTGTGTGTGTGTGCGTGCGTGTGTGCGTGTGGTCGTGTGCACGTGCGTGTGTGTAGTATGTGTGTGTACTCTGTGTGTGGTGGGGGAACGTATTACATTAACAGAAAACGACTGAATGTGACTGAAACCGTTTACATATTGTCTGAAACGTGGGAACAACACTTTATTAGCTTGAAGGCGTATGAATGTGACTGTTTGTCTTTGTTAATGCTGTTCCACCCTGATGGTGACTGTATTGTTTGGTCAACCCAGAAGCTTGTTCGCTCCTTGTGCCCCCATCTGTCACGACAGATTTGTCCGAGACAGCTATCACATGGAGAAAAAAAAAAAGAAAAGAAGAAGGAAAAATAAAGAGTACAGAAAGCAAAGTCTCGGACACTCGTTTCGTTGAAATACGTATGTATACATTATTCAATAATGGTTTTGACCCCGCATTCGCTACAGAATGGATGATTTACTGGAACATCCTCCACATTTATCTGAACTTTAGGACAGGTTGTAAAAATAGGCTTTAGAGACTAAATCCTTTATCCTATATTAAACGATCTAATGTTCAATGAAAGTAATGTATTCAAGTCAACAAAAGCAGAGACATGCTATCATTCAAGGTAAATTAATCATACAATTGTATAACATGGAAATTGACTCAGTAACTAAAACACCACGGTTTCAGATTCTTGGAACAATCTACTAGTCTCTTGTGGTTCATCTTAATACAACGCAATCTCCATAAATAGTCTCCTGCATTACTCTCTGTGGCTAGAAAAACGTATTCCTTTTCCTCACACTGCTTAGCTGAGACTGACCGAGGTTTACTTTCGCCTCGCCGCAAAATCTATGTCGCTGGTTACAGACTGCCGGTTTGCTTGAAGCATTACGTCATCGCATTCGCCGCCCCGAACTGAAAAAAGAAGGGGAGACTTCACGTTCCAACTACATTACGCCACCCGGCGTAATATGCAGGCTTTACAGATTGCAGTAGCAGAGATTGGTGGGGAGGAGGCGAACTAAGACTTGCATGTCTCAGCTACACTGCATGCCTTTTCCTATCACGCGGTTTCACTCGTCTTGCCCCCTTTTCCCCTCACCCCTCTCCCATCATCCTTCTTTCTCTCCCCACCCCTTCTCTAACTCACATTGTGTAAGAAACCAGCCCAAGATTGAGTCAGCTTTGTTTAATACTAGCAATCTGACAGTAAAGAGCGCAACATCGAAAATGCATTATTTTACAGATGCCTTAAGAACATAACATAATTTACTCCTTCGGGTGAGAGTATAAAACCAGGTCTAGTCTGTGCACGTACGCAAGTCATCACACGGACATTAAAGATCCTCATATCCTAGACGGATGAGTACCGGCTACACAAAAATACCCAGCATGCACTAGGTCCCTTCTCCACATCCCCGGTCGCCCAGGATTGTGCTCAGTCGTATGGGCGTCAGACTATACGCCGAAAGGTTTCAAGTGGGCGCCTCGAGTTAGATCCTGTATCCCTCAGCGCCTTGAGAAGCTCTTGACCTAGAAAAGAGTTATCTGAGAGCGATTTTTTTTTTAAAAAAAAGGATAACTATAATTAAAGAAACCAGGATTCTTGTTAAGGTAAGTACTGTTTATTAATCTCAATATTTGTGCTTTTGTTTGTGCAAACTAGCAACAGGCCCACACTGCGTAGCAGAGACGGACGAGGCTTACGTCGCCTCTCCATGGTGGTGAGGCGAGATAAGCCTCGGCCGTCGCTGCTACACTCTGTGCACCGCGTCTTGTAGTAAAACCTTGTGCGGCGCGTTTTAGGAATTTGACAATTACTTGCGATGTTCGCACTCGCACAGAATCACGTAGCACTGGGCTATATTTAGCCCTACGTGGTTGACATGATAGTAATATCTCTCTCGATCTTCGGTGATTTAGTGCTTTATCTGTTATGATAACCATTTTAGATTTTAACCCAAACGCCCTTAAACTGACGGGCGTGCGAAAACAAAGTCAGTTACTAGGACAGTACGGCATAACACTGTCACACATCACGCACGTACAAGCACCACCACCTCCCACCCCTCAACACACACAGCTTCACAACAAGAACAACTACAAAGCGTCTTAACAAGATTAAACCCGCAAAACTGAAGAACACACTGTTTAAATCTTTTGGAAGTTCGTCTGAACGCTTGAATTCCCATACAAAAAAGTGTTTACTTCCAAAAACACACATTCACATTGAATAAAACTGGCAAATCGAAATATCCTAATTGTTATTGTATGCATTACACGCAGCTGCTAATAGAGAGCAATATTACACCGACATATTATCATAATTATGTATACTTTAAAAAAAAAAATAGGGGGGGGGGGGGGAGGGTATATAACATGCTCAGTCAGTACAATGTAAAGTTCGTCACCTCCGTCTGAGAAAAATCATCATTATACATACATTTGGGCAGCATACTGCAGAAATGCCATCTAACCCTAACTCTAATCAGAAATCAGTCAAGAACGTTCATAGTAACCGATCTTCCGCATTGTTCTATATACGCCAAGTAATTTCCGCGGTACATGCACGATAATTATTATAATAATGTCTCGTTGACATTAACACACAAAACGGGCAGCTGCGATTTTGGACTTTCCCAAACTGAAAATTCTACTTTCTCTTTAGCTACTCGTTGTGATGAGCGAATAAACCGAGGTCCAGTGTGTGCATGCTTGCATTAAAGTGCCCAGCGAGTACTAAGTCCATTCTCCAACCATTCCCGCTGGCCAAGGATTGTGCTCAGTCGTCTGGGCGTCAGACCATGCGCCTAACACAGCAAGTGGGCGCCTAGGGCGCTTCGAGTTAGATCCTCAATCGGCCATCGCCATAAGCAGCCTTTGGAGCTAGAAAAGCGCTACATAAGAACGATTAAATACATTAATTAATTCAATAACCACTGATTATACCACTCCTAAACTCCAATCACATCTTTTACACACGTTGGGCCCATGTTTCTTTGTGAATGTCATCGGTACCACAGCGCCTTTCGCAAGATGTAAATCCTTACCAAAGTTGCATTTACAACTCAAACCAAATCTTTTCATGGGGACCCGTGGTTCTACTACCGTTCTACATTCATTAATAAAGCCTGTGCCATAAAAAGTTCATTGCTTTCAAACACAAAACTGGTTAAAACTCCACTTCAAAAATCACAGACAGAATCGCAGCATGCAGGGAATCTTTGAATATCCTAAATCGAAAAATGTCTTATTTCTCCATATAATCCTATTAATCCAATCCAAAAAATGGGTCACATTTCTCGCACAAGCTGTTTCACAGTCACATTTCTATAAAATAATAATATCGGTCCCGTATGAGCATCTTTGCTTTGAAAATGACCAAATAAAATTATCTCTGGCGGAAACGTTTTCTCTGGCGTTCAGAAGGACCATCCATAGCTTTCGCTAAAGATTATGTCCGGAGTACATTTAACTGCTGATCCCGTTCCCAATTTCAATGGCAAGATGACTTTTTGCGCGCGCGCGTGTGTGTATATAGGATTTTGCACACCACGTAGTTTCGATGACTTATTCACGATAGCATAATTATTTCTTCCAGATCTACAAGATGAATTCTAGTGTAGAGCTGATTTAGACAACGGCGATACAGCACGGCTTTTTGGGGTTTGGGATTATGGGTTGGCTCCTAGGCCTACTAAATAGCTACAACACAATAACACTCCGTAGCTCAGGAATCATTCAACAACCTGCCGACGCCGAAAACAGAATCCTCACTTCCTGGTTTTAGACACATCAATAGCTTTTGCTGGCCCAAACCAAAAAAAAAAGTAAAAATATCATCATTAGGTTCCTACTCCATGATAACAAGATCGGCTTGTCCAGGAGTCGTTAACAAATTCAGTCCTCGAAAAGCAGACAGTACCCGTGGTTTATACACACCATATCTTTCAGGTTTTGACCATAAGGAAACAATGATACGGTTCCTTCTAAATACCATAACATCAACAGTATCCGTTCACTCAAGCTCAAGATTCAACACACCACTCCAGCGTCCAAAAGTCAAGTCACGGTGAGCAAAATCTTTGGTCCTTTTTTTTTTACAACTCCAAATCCACCGTGATCAAAAAAAAAAAAAAAAAGATTTGCTTCCAACTTTATATACACAATAGCGGTAGGCTTGGATCATCAAGAATCGGCGTTTAGCGCTCTATCTCTTACATAACATTTTAGACACAACACAGCTGTTGGCTTAAGACAATACAGAATCACAGTTATAAAGTGCTTGTACTAAATACTAAAGTAGAGAGCAGCTGAGTGGAGCCAAGAGAGAGCGTTGAGTCTCAATGTCACAGAGTCTGCACATGTCAAGAAAGCTGGCGGTGTCAACCCAAAGGCGCCGGGTCTCGCACAACGCTCATAGAGGAAGGACCCAGGCACCATCACGTCACACGGAAAGGGGGATAGAACAACGGATAGGAATAGAGAAAAAAGACGGAAAGGGGGTAGGAAGAGATGAAGGACGGAGAGAGAGAGAGAGAGAGAGAGAGAGAGAGAGAGAGAGAGAGAGAAAGAGAGAGAGAGAGAGAGAGAGAGAGAGAGAGAGAGAGAGAGAGATGTGAGGACGGGAAGGACATGAGTAGAGATGGATAATATGAGGGAAGCTGAGATATAACAGAAGATTGGGGTGGAGTGGGGTAGCGGTGGTGAACATTGATGAGAAGAGGGTGGGAGAAGGGAGGTGAAAGGGTCAACAGCTCCAGGCACTAAAGACTAAAGACGTACGTCAAATCGAACGCTGGAGTGTTACAGAAACTTTTCGTGATTGTGTGATGCAGTGGTAAGTTGAAGCGCGAATTTCGTGCCCGGAAAGAAAAAAAAAAAAAAGCTCCAATGAAATTTGTAAAAGGAAAATGTTAAACTAACTAGAATGGCAAAGCCCATATGACTCACATGCTCCTTATGGAACTTGCAATACTGAACATGAAAAGGACCGCCCGGAAAAAATTAAACCATGACACTAAAATGCAAAGTGATACCGACTTTGATCTTTCTATGCCCTTGACCTTGAGATGACCTTTACCTCGGGCTCCAAAATGTTTTAAAAAATTTGACCTACATTTGTTGACCCCGTGACCTTGATTTTTAAGTGAAGCCAGTCATTCACTGATCATTTATGAGTTCTCATGGATACCTTACCAAGTTAGTTGTGATAGCTAAAATAGGTTATGATATAAAATCCACTTGCAAGTTTTGCAAACCCAGACAGCGGTCCAAGGACAGAGAGAGAAGAACGGGGTGACCCTTTTTTTTTTACGTCATTAAATTATATATTCATATTCTGTATTCAGGTTAGCGCCTAGAGCTGAATCAAGTTTAGGCGCCTAAATAATAATAACAACAACAAAAACAACAATAATAATAACAACAACAATAAAATCTCCCACTTAACTAAACAATACATATTTTATTATCAAAGTTCTACGAATTGTAAAGCTGAGACCCAACACTAAGTTTCAAGTTCGGCCTCGTTGAAGTGAAACAGCGCTTGCAGTTCAACGCTCGTTTCTTCACTTTTAATTTAAGCAAGGCAAGCTTTAGGCATAAATGCACAGTTTAATTTCCAGATACTGGCTTTAAAATCCAAAAATGATATTTAAGCACACTTTACTTTGTATCATTTCTCAATAAGTTCTAGACTCTTCTCTTCCTCCCATTCTTCCCCGAAGTTTGAGCGAATGGATTGGAAGGACGCAAGGGGTACGTACGACTAGTAGTACAGACATTTCGAGTTCCTCAAGAGTGGACAGATTCTTCATACAGCGCGATTACATCCTCAGAGATCTCCCCAAGGAGATGGACACTGAGATTCGGCAGTTACAAATTAGCTTGCTGAAGTCAAGATTGAACCCACGTCTCATTACCACAGCCTGCTAATGACTTCATTCAAGCGTAGGCCTTAACAGAGCGCTAAGACTGTGTGTGAAACAGTGGAAAGAGAAAAAGGACTCTGTGATTGAAGAGCATTGGTGCTGGTGTGGTTATGTGGTTTGCGAGGCTTTTCCCTGGGCTGGGTCCACCTTCCCCAACCAACCATTGCATGCCATGAGCCAGTGAGAGATTGGAATAGGAATCACTCTGTCACCCGCTATTCTGCCCTTCTGATCTCCTACTTCCAGCACCCCCCTCCCCAAACCATCCCTCTCTCTCTCTCTCTCTCTCTCTCTCTCTCTCTCTCTCTCTCTCTCTCTCTCTCTCTCTCTCTCTCTCTCTCTCTCTCTCTCTCTCTCTCTCTCTCTCTCTCTCTCTCTCTCTCTCTCTCTCTCTCTCTCTCCTCCATCCATTACCACACAATCCCTCTCCACATCCACACGCTCTGTTTGGGCTCTAGCTCGCGAAAGCATCGATTAAGTCAAACTAAAACTCGCACTCCCACAGGTAACAGCCTCAACTCCCCCCCCCCCCCCCACTGCCCTCATTCAACTACCCCCTCCCGCCTCAACATTCAGCAAAACCTCACTCGTACTCGCGTCAAGCCAAAGCTTGTCCGCACAACCACACAATTGTGCAGCTGAAACTCGCATATAATTCACGAATATCTAAAAACGCGAGACCGCCAAGAGAACTTTAGGACATCACACACACATGCTTACACACACACACACACACACACACAATATATATATATATATATATATATATATATATATATATATATATATATATATATATATATATATATATATATATATATATATATATATATATATATATATATATATATATATATATATATATATAAACAATTCAGCCAACAATTCTGGGCATATATTCATGCACATCTAATACTTTCGCCAACGAATTTTTGTTAATCGTACTTAAGAAAAACGTATTTCATGTGCTAGATGCCATTGTCAATAATTTCAACAACGAACAACAGTGGGTCGAAATGAAAGAGAGAGAGAGAGAGAGAGAGAGAGAGAGAGAGAGAGAGAGAGAGAGAGAGAGAGAGAGAGAGAGAGAGAGAGAGACAGACAGACAGACAGACAGACAGACAGACAGACAGACAGACAGACAGAGACAGAGACAGAGAGAGACAGAGAGACAAAGAGAGGCAGAAGGGGGGGGGGGATTGATGAGCGAAGAACTAGAGATAGGTGGAGAACATAAAAAACATGATTATGAGAGGGGAAAGGGAAATTGTGGTATCTCAGAGAATAATGTTGCGTGCGTGCGTCTGGTACACCATCATAGCCTTTTGACATTCGACTCCCAACTTGCCCAAAGCCTAGGTCGTTGTAGCTGTCACTGGTGTTGTTACTGCAGCCCACTGTCGAGCGATGATATGCATCCATAAATAATTCATAATGCATACGGCGCCATCTTTCCTTCTTCACCAAACACAGCCCAGTTTGCTATAAAACCGTAATCGATAACATTCTTGTATACACTACAGATGCCATAATAATCCTGATTAGATACAATCATTGCTGATCTCTAGTATCTATCGTCAAAGCCTAATCGCAGCTATCATCGGCACAGTTTTGCAGTACTACAGTCAAGATCTTGTAAAACGCCCTCCCTCCAGAATTTGGTCATTATTCGTGCCTCTCTAGTCACCGTCATCCACAGCCGCAGTAACAGAAATGTCAACGTTGTCATTAAGTAATAGATTACCCAAATCTTGCATCATTATTCTTAATATCGTAATGATTATAGTCATCACAAACATCATCATGAAAACTGTTACTATCACAATAGACACGCCAACTCAATCATCACCAATACAATACAATACAATACAAAATACAATACAATACATCTTAATTACCCTCAAAGGAATTACAACACGCGCAGAAACACAGTTTTAAACCCTATACATTAAGAATATACAGACAATCACCTTCATCATATCACATGCACCTTGTATAAACCATTCTAAAACATCAGCATCCTACTTCCGTAAAAATATGCTCCTATGATTCCGAGCCTAATCTTGACCAATACAATGTTAAAGCTACCCGTCCAGGCACCCGCCATAATATTAACAAACCACTCTCTCTCTCTCTCTCTCTCTCTCTCTCTCTCTCTCTCTCTCTCACACACACACACACACACACACACACCAACCATACCCATCTTCGGATCTTCTTAATATCAATGGAACACACAAAACACACCCTTTTTTACTTATCTCCCTTTTCCCCCTTCCTTCCATTCACAAAAGCAATGGCGAAAATGTCCTTTAACCTTTTTTTCTTTCTTTACTTTCTTCACTTCAGCTCCCCAAACGTTAAGCAGGACCCCATGACGAGAATATTGCAAAAGTAACACGCAAAGTGTGAACAAAAGACAACTCGGCCTATTAGAACGTGGACAAGCTGAAAACAGACAGCAAAAAGGGTAAAAAGAAGGGAGACAAAAACAAACACCCACAGAGGAAAACGGCCAATGTGACGGAGTGGAAGGGGAGAAAAATCGATGAAGAGAAGCAAGGGGCTCACGATGAAATCAAACGACGTACGGCATCCGCAAGATTGGGGAAGACAATCTTGATTCCTTGCAATGTTTAAACACACCCCCACCCTCACCCCATCCCAATAAAAATGTCTGTCACCACAGGCACGGAATACCACAAAAGACATGAAATGCACAAGACGGTTGGCCTGTTTGACATGATGATCAGACAACCGTGGTTCACTTTCAATGGGAAAACAAGCCTCTGGTATCATTCCAAGTTCGAGGAAAACCAGGCTAACTTAAATAGAAACCTCTGAGATGACGATAATGATGATGATGATGATGATGATGATGATGATGATGATGATGATGATGATGATGATGATGATGATGATGATGATGATGATGATGATAATAATAATAATAATAATAATAATAATAATAATAATAATAATAATAATAATAATAATAATAATAATAATAATAATTGCAATCTCAGCAACAACAAAAAGACAATAATAATACTGGGAAAGTACATCAATGCTCGAAGTCTTATGTTCCAAGCCTGTAGCCTTGCCGGTCTATTAGGCTTACAGACTTTTTTTTTTTCCTTCTGACATAATTTGGATTCTGTTCCTTGCGGCAAACGTACTTTGTTCTCTCGTCTTCCTGTTCAAAGATGCGCATGCGTATTTTGTGCGTGTTTGTTATCAGCTTTCTCCCATATAATTTTTTTCTCCCCTTTAATTTTTTTTCCTACTATCTTACCCCTCCGTCCTCGTTGTTTTCATCAGTTTTTTTAACAACCCCAACCATTACCACACATCATAGTCCCTATAGGATACATATTTATCTAACAAATACACACACACGCACACAAACACACACCCACCCACACACACACACACGCACACAAACACACACCCACCCACACACACACACACACACACACACACACACACACACGCACGTGTATCAGATACAATACCATTCATAGGGCAGACAAAATAGCGCTGTTGATCCCGTCTTCTCTACCACCATGGTCAATGAATGAATCAATAAAACCAGCAAGCAATCATGTCGTCATCACCATCATCACCAGCTTTGTGAATCAAGTACAGAATAAATCAATACCGCAAGAAAATCGTCAGTGCCAGCAACAACAGCATCATCATCACGTTCATCATAAGCAGCAACAACATCAACAGCACTGAAATTGTGCTTTCTTTTTGTAGATATATACATGTTTAATATATGCTCCAAACTACAAAATTAAATATTTGAGAGCGTAGCGTCTACTGCCCCCCAAAAATACCATAGCGCGTATGATCGACTGGTTTGGAACTGGATAAAAATGTCTTGTTCTTTGCCGCCAGGCTTGTCTTGGGATCATCAGAAGTGTGAAAGCACACAGGGCACCTTAATATTGCTCCCAGACTTCCACTCCCACGTCGTATTTCCTATCTTCGGAGCCAAACAGTACCTTGAAAACACCAAGACCTCTTCCAGTTATCAAGGATGAAATATATAATAATAATAGCTATTGTGCGGCAGCCATAATGCGGCTTGAGTAGTTCTTTAAGATGGTGAGTGCGCTACGTAAGATCAGTCACTTTGCATACACCCCTGCTCTAGGTCTCTTTACGCTTCTGCTCTAGGTCTATATAATCATCTATTTCCCTGAAGCTGACAGCAGTACCTTGAACACCCCAAGACCTCTTTAAGCTGGCCGGACGGCACGATATCCATGACAAGCTACAGTGCTAACACGACAAGCAATCGTGCTAAATGAGGCGCGAAAAAGGACGAGGGGTCGCGAGACTGAGTATCCCTGATTCCATTCGCAGCGTCAAAGCTCAACTATATTGCCTTGCCTTGTGTAGTCTCTAACACTCGGTATGCTGGGGGGGGGGGGGGGGGGGGGGATCGTTGCCCACTGACCCAATCCAACCTGTTTGCTTAGGGTTTGCTGGATACCTGAAGCGTTTGATCGCTTCTCACACCCACTGGGCAGTCTTCAAACCATCCTGTCAATGAATAATGAATTTAATCCTAGATCTGTAGATTCTAGCATGAAGAATTTGGTCAATAAAAGACTTGGTGATCGTGTCTTCCAGAAGATGGTGGCAGAGGTAGTCAGTCTTAAAAGCTTTTGGTCGATACATAACGAATATAATACTTGTCTATTTTTTTAAATACTTGCTTTAACATTAAAAATTGGATAAATACAATCCTACTGACCGTGTCCAAAGGGGGCACAGGTGGTCAGTCTTAGAAGCTCTTGTTCAATGGGTAATGAATTCAATAGTATAGCTTTAATTTTTGTAACACGAGGAATTTTGTCAATTAAAAACCAACAGTCATTTTAAAAAAAAAAAAGAAGAAAAGGAGTGGTTCCGGTTGTCTCTCTTATAAACTCTGTTCAATGATAGCTTCAAAACATTAAAAAATTGGGGTTTACAGGATGGGTTATTTCAAGACTGAGAAATAATAGCTCTCCACAACCACCACCATCACTCTCCCCCCCACCCCCAACCTTCCCAAACCTCCCAATCCAATACACACACCAAACAGTGTTAAAAACTATGCAAGCATTCGAATAACTGTGAGAACAGTAAGGAAAATTTTCAACACGGTTTACCGTGATTGTTTCTCTTGACTATCCTATCCTATGCTATCCCGTAACTCGAAAGTCGTTGGGGCACCACAGATGATCGTGTAACAAGCGAACTCCGTCTTTCTCATGATGGAAAAGTATCTCTTGCAGTACGTAACAAATACTTTTAGTGCCAACATGTCAACCCTATGACAAACACTTATATAGGAATTTGCTGTCATCGCAACGATCGCTAGAAATGACAATCGTCAACCACCATCATCTCTGGCGCCTCCTGAGGTAAAACAAAAAATATATACGATGAAGCAGAAATGCAGCTTCAAACCTTGAAGAAGTACAAATCTGTAACAAGCCTTCATTCAGCCATGAAACCAGATGCGACTCAACCATTGCTGACACAAACTGGTACTTTTTTTCGAAGTCGTAGAAGGCTCATTCGTACCTTGCACACTAAGGAAGTTGTTTGGATAAGCTGAGCATTCTCGAATAACGATACCCTCGATACATTTAACCCAAAGACGCCTGAGAGGAAGAAAGACATAAATGAGAACAAAACTTTCAGCGCCTAATGAGTTAACTGTTGCACCTAACCACTAATGCAGGCGCACACCCGGGGGTGGAGAGGGGTGGGGAAGAAGAGAGAGAGAGAGAGAGAGAGAGAGAGAGAGAGAGAGAGAGAGAGAGAGAGAGAGAGAGAAAGGGAGGGAGGGAGGGAAAGAATGAGGAAGAGGAGAGAGAGATTTGTTACACTTGCAACCCGACCATACATGTAACATTTCTTTACTGTCATATCATGCTATCTTTTCTTGATTAAAAACGAGACAGCAACAACAGGTGCGTACACATTACATTTACACACATCACAAAAAAACATACCATTGATAAGATTCCTAACGTGAATGAGTACGCTTCTATTCGAAAGCAGAACAGATGCAAAAATATTGTATATCTTGCAAACAAAACATGGTCGAGATTAGAATCATCGGTGCATTCATGTCAGAGAATGCGGGAGGCGTTGCGTGTGTATCCAATAACTTCGTTTTATTCTTAACACGGTCACAGTACTGTATGAAAGAAAAAATGAATGACACAGCATATTTTAGTTCAGAGTATTCTAAAAACGATCACAGTACTGTATGAAAGAAAAAATGAATGACACAGCATATTTTAGTTCAGAGTATTGTGGACAAAATTAAATATTACATTGTACAAACACTGAAATCATAATCACAATCTTCACTATAGTAAGGTTCATTGCAAAGGGCCCGCTTCGGCGCAAAATCAAACGTCAGGTCTCATCCATGGAATCTGTACTGATTTTCCAGTTCTTGAATTAAAAAAATACCTCAAGACAAGGCACTGCTGCTACACTGTCACCTTCATTAAAATAATTAGTGTACATAAAATATTAAACTAAGTAAAGAAGAGATTTGATGAAACGTGGACACGAATTATGACATAAAAATTATGGTCTATAACATTAGGGAAGATAAGGAAGCGGCTTTCTAAAACCGTAGAAGCGAACAAAAGTGGAGAGGAAAGCTGAAAAATACATCCGACCATTATTAGTTCCCGAGCTGTAAAGCTCGGAAACTTCTGTTTTGGGCTATGTGCGTCCAGCGTCCGTCCTTTCATCCTGCCTTCGTTCGTCCGGCGGTGACATTTGCGCACTTTTTTTTCTTCTCGGTATTTAGTTAGAAAATAGTGAACCCTACCGGTATACCAGACCACAAAAAAGATGCATGTTGGGTGACGTCATCATAGCGATGACCATTATTTTTCCTAATCCTATTTTCTCCCAAACTACAGTCTGTAATGAGAGTGTACAGATGCGCTGAGCCTTATTCAAAACGTATGTTATATCGAGTGACGTCATCGTGGTGACGTAACATTTTTTTTTGTCATTTAGTAATTTTCTTTGCACCCTTTTTCTGTGAGACTTGGTATTTAGTGTGTGAGTGTGCGTGTGTGAATGAGAGAGAGAGAGAGAGAGAGAGAGAGAGAGAGAGAGAGAGAGAGAGAGAGAGAGAGAGAGAGAGAGAGAGAGAGAGAGAGAGAGAGAGATAGCATGCGAGGGAACTCTGCACCCGTTAGGGTCCAGCACTTTTTTTTTTAATCACCTGCTCTTTGAATACCTTTTAGTATGTGACCGCTTACTCTCTCAACCTCTTAGGTGGCAGAGCCCAGACCTCTCGAGCTATTTCCTGGCCATTTCCGAAGTAAAAAAATGGTTTGTACATTCTTTCTGGCTTGCACAAACAAAACTATTGCTAGCACAAGCATTGCACATAGGTATGCAAGGAGTAGTAGATATGTCGTGACGCGCTAAAGCATGACCTTGGAGAAGTATAATACTTATTACCGTGACAAAATATATATAGCCAAGCAGCTGGGGACCTAGGGGTCAAATTGACTAGAACTAATATCTAAATGTATTCAAGCAGTGACTTGTTATCATTTTAACTCATAGTTTACTCGTTCTTTAAAACACAATAAAGAAGGCAAGAGACTTAACTGCAGCAGAGCTTGAAGAAGATGTAGGAAAACAAAGAAAGACGTCATGTTCTGACTTCACCACGGAATTTCATACTATTCGGTCTACTCAGTTACTTGGCTAAAAGAAAGAGGTGCGAAGAGCTCGGAAATGTGTAACAGGTAGATTTACTAGTCGGCAGAAACACCAACACATATCTTTCTTCTAACCTTTATCTAATCTTATCTACCGATTGAATTAATCATTCATATCCGCATGATTGGAATTGATTGCTTAAATTTAAACTATAAAATGCAATTAAAGTAGTTGTCCTTATACAGCGCACTCATTAGTTCAAAGAGATGCTCGTGGCGCTGTTAGCATGACAAAAGCAACCCAGGAACCCTGGATAGCACACTGAGAGTTAGAAGCCATTACATGGTGTCAGAAGAATGCAAAGGTAGGTGGGACAGTAGACTGAGTGGTGGACCCTCCATTCATAAAACACAATACGGACATTCCACGTTAATCACACCACTATAGGGAGTAAGAAGACCTACCCTCAAGAGTTTTCCACGTTGAAAGAAGTTGGTCTTACCAAGATCGGCTATTTTCAAGACCGTTTACATTCAACTTTCGCTTAATTTGTAAGCTTTTCTTTAGTCCGGCTTGGTCTTTGCGATTGTTTTTTAAAAGATAGGTAATCAGTGTTTCCCAAAACGCACGTGTGTGCGTCAGAGACGCACAAAAACTGAAAAAGGACGCATGAAAAAAAAAAGGGTGCGTCACAAGGGACGCAACGTTTTTTTGTTGTTTTTTTTTACTGCCGTTATGTATCCTGGCACCTCTGTATGGCGTACGAACAGCGTTAAACGCGCGATGAAAAGTAGCGATGCTTTGCATCGATACTATTCTCATAAGGATCCATCCGTTTAGGAAAGTATCGCTACTGTTCTCAAAAGGATCGCACATTTTCTCAAATGGAACGCAAATTGCGAAAGTATCGATGCTTTCTGAAAAGTATTGATGCAAAGCATCGCTACTTTTTAAAAAGTATCGATACTCTGCATCGATACTTTAGCTCGAGCAGTTTCATCGCGCAGTTCCGAAGTTTACCGAGGCGAAACACACTGTTTCTGCAAAACTGAAATCGGTCAAGCTAATGAAATAATATACATGTATTATGTAACATTCCGCAGTTCCAATTGTCCTTTGCAGAGCAAATTAATTAATAACTATAACAGGTCTCTCTTCAAGTTCTCTCATTCGATCGTCGATAATTTCAATCGCATCCATCTTCCCGCCTCAAGTAACGCAAAACGAAAGGAAAGCAAGCAGATTGGCGCGATTGCCTGTTTTGTGTTCCGCTTTAGTTCCGATCAATTTTTTGGAAAATTTGCATACTGTGTATTCGGAAGAACTCGGAAATGCGCGATGAAAAGGATCGATCCTTTCGTAACGGAGCGATGCAAAGTAGCGATACTTTTCAAAAAGTATCGATGCAAAGCATCGCTACGTTTCATCGCGCGTTTGACCCTATTCGTACGCCATACCTCTGAGCTATCGTGCGCCCGAGCCGAGTAAGCGCGGTGATCTCTTCTACCCACTGACACGCATGCGCAGACTTTTTGTTTGCTTCCGAAAAGCTGAAACACGTCGCTCGACACATGGGTACGGAAAACGATAACCCGCAGAAATGCGGAAGACGATGCAATCGTTGAATGTTGAATCATCATTTTCAGTTCTCCCTAGACTAGGCAATGATGATCTTGTCTATAATACGCAGTTGAACAGATTTTTTTGTCTTTTTTTTTCTTCTGGTCATCGACTTAGTCCCCTCTAACACTAACTGCTTTTACAGAGACAATTTGTCAGTACATGCAGATTGATGTGTGTAAATTGTCGTATGACCATTTCATGTTTGTTCTATGGTCATTTTATGTAATTTTAAGGTTCCTCTAGTCAATGATGGATTTCTTTGTAACACTTATCAGAACAGTATTCCTTTTGTTGTGTTGCTTGTTTTATGGCTATTCATAATTTTCAATAAAGTTGCATTGAAAACTAAGCTTTGTTTGACTTTAAGGCGTATTTGTGTGTCCGTGATGTTGGTAATCAAAATCAAGGTAAATGTAGGAATTGTAAGGGGACTCTCAAATTTTGTAAGGGGACTCTTGAAATTTTGCACCAGAGAGTCCCAGGACTCTCTGAAAAAAAAGCTGTGGGAAACACTGGGTAATATATTCAAAGGTCAGAAACATTTAAGTCGATCCTAGCTACTTGCAATAATCCAATCTACTCTCAAGATACCTCTTATATTCTGTGTGAGAAAGAAGAACACAGCTAAATTGAAAGACGTCATACAAGACGTCACAACCTTCGTGAAACGCCAACGGAGTATCATAGACTGACCTCTTCGTTTAAAACCACCCAGAATGTCTGAGCCTGCTGAGGCACACGCCAAACAATTGTACGGGTTACGCCTCAACAGGGTCAGACACTCTGTAAGATCCAAAGTCTGAGCTCTGTACCCGCCATTTCGCGTTTCTAACATTACAAAAATAACCACTGAGACCATCCCAGTGTTCTGTCGGTATTATTATTGCTTCTGGTCTGTTTACGCTAAAGGCAAGCTTGCAAGCTTTATCCCAGGGTGTGGGGTGATTTCTAAGAGACTGTCAGACCCCCACCTGCGGATGTGGTTGTTAATTTTTTTTAATTCCTGCCTGCAGAGGTGAGAACAAAAACAGAATGGCACAAGCATCCGAAGAATGTGCTAGGAAATGATTTAAGTTTGAGACCTCTCTCTATGCACGAGCATCTTCTGTCGCGGTCCTCACTGCCTACAGTGGATTCCTTAAGTACAAATTCCAATAAATTCTCAACCGAAGTCTTCGAAATAATGATCTATTGGGTGCATTATACGACGTTTTCGATTCAAAGATCAGAAAATCATTCAAAAGTGGTCACTTTTAGTTTACTTTGGCGATCACATTGATAAAGTTGCTATATAAGAGGTAAACTAGTTAACACTGAGATGACAGCAAAAAAGAGCCAATAAATCGTGACAAATTCGTAACAATAGGAACATTTAACTTCACCAAAAAGTAACTATTACCAACCAAAACAGTCGCTACCCAATTAATTAGTATTATTCCCATGATTTCAACTTCTGGGAACTTCAAACTCGATAACTACGCTCTATTCAACACACAAATCCTATCCTATCCTATCCCGTAACTCTGAAGTCGTTGGGGCACCACAGATGATCGTTTAACCAGCGTACTCCATCTTTCTCTGTCATCAGCAGTCGTCATGTGTCAAGCCAGTCCGTTCTCGGGTGTTGTCCTCTCACCTCTTTTCGGTCTCCCTCTTCTTCTCCCTCCTTGCACTGTGCCTTGCAGGATGGTCTTTGCAAGGCTTGATGATCTGGTGACGTGGCCGAACCATCGCAGTTTCCGTTTCTTCATCCCTGTGAGCAGGTCATCGTGTTGTCCAATTGCTTGTGTGATGGTCTGTCGGTCTTCGTCTTTGGTGATGTGCTGGGTATAGGAAATGCCCAGAAGTCTTCTGCAGCACCGCATCTCCATGATTTGTATTCTTCGTTGTAGGTCTGCTGTGAGGGTCCATGTTACGCAAGCGTACAGGAAGATGGAGATGACAAGGGAGCGCAGCAGCCTTACCTTGGAATGTAGACTGTGGAATGTAGTCTTTCCAAATAGGCTTCAACCTTACTAGGGCAGCAGTTGTTTGTGCGATCCTGGAGAGGACTTCCTGTCGGGACCCATTGTCTGATACAATGGCTCCTAAATATTTGAAGCTTACACTGTGTTGAGAGATTGGCTTTGGACTTTGATGTCCGTGTTGATGCCATTGGGTGTCGTTGGTCATCAATTTGGTCTTCTATGCGCTTATTTCCATTCCATAGGCTCTGGAGGTGGTGTTAAGCATCTGTACCAGCTGTTCAAGTTCTTGTTCCTCTCCAGCCAATCCATCAATGTCATCCGCAAAAAGAAGTTTGGAGATTGCTCTACCCCCTATGCTGACTGTGCCTTCGTGATCTACAAGGCATCTGACATGATGCACTCTAAGAAGATGTTAAAGAGTGTTGGAGAGAGTAGGCATCCTTCACCACACCGATTGTTGTTCTGAACCAGTTTCCGATGGCGCTGTTATGGAGGACTGCACTGGTAGCCTTGTAATAAAGGCTTTTGATGATTCAATAATTTTGGGGCAGACAAATAATCTACGGAAATGGTGGTTAACCTGTACAACCTTTATTGTGGTGTATAACCGCTTTCGCTCTCTCCATCCCCGTCTATGGCTAGACAACCATTACCTGCGTTATACACCGTTTTGTCTTTTATTATGCTTGTACTGAAGAAGCACTTTGGGTAACCTGCCCTGGGGGGCCCTTGTAGCACAGTTAATAATAGGGTGTTGGTTTCCTATGCCGAAGATCGCGGGTTTGACTTAGCTACCAGGACTTTACAGGACTCCGAGTTTTTTCCGGGTACTCCGGTTTCCTGCCTTCCTTCAATAATGGTATTGGATGCAGTCAATCTAAACAATCTGAATTTCAAAAAATAAAAACTAATTTCTCCCTTTAGATTGCCGCTCCTTTGAGTTCCATTGAAGAAAAAGCGTGTGATAGCCTCCATCGTCATCATCACCGTCATCATCATCCACATCATCGTCATCATCATCATTGTAACAAAGCAGCGTTCGTTAAAAATCTATATAATCAAGAAACTGGAATGATAAACAAAAGATGACTTTTTGTTTTGATTGAATACTTCATTCACGCATTCATTTATTCCTTACGAAGACGACATGACACAACAATAAGTAATTATAACACCAATTTTCAAGATGATGAAGGCGGCAAAATTATGTAGAATTTGTATGAATGTCAGATGATCCGGTCTCAGTGGCACAGTCAATGTACGATGAAGATGGCAGTCCTATGGCACGATGATGATGAGCGGCTCCCCAATGTCGATGAATAGATTACAGCATGATTTTCCCTTGATTTACATCCAACATAAAAACCCTCCAAAGAGGGCTGGACACGAATATTGCATCAACAAACACACAGATCTACAGCCACACGACCATTCTCTTCAAATCATTATAACGAAAACTTGCGTCAGCATCTACGACAATGACATAAACCATTTTTCACTAGAATGGAGAGTTGAACGAAACTATTATGTAAGTCAATTCCTTACAATCATCATCATCATCATCATCATCATCATCATCATCATCATCATCATCATCATCATCATCATCATCATCACCATTATTATTTTTTTTTTAAATTTTAATTTTATTAACCAAGGCAACACTTAGTGAGAATACTATTTATTAACAATTTCTCTGCCAGAGAAGTTTCGTCAATTTCTGTACAGGCTAGGACACAACAATTGTAGGCTTAACAAATATTTTATTATTATTTATTTTATAAATGTTTTCCGGTTTCAAAAAACGAATAGATAAATAAATCAAGTAATAAATAAATTATTAAACAAACAAATAAATAAAATACAAAGGGGATGGGTATCTTTCGGCTATCATTTGACAGTTGTTTCAAAAATGCATCATTAGGTTTCCTACATGTGCCCTAACTTAAACAAGATAAGTCTACAACTTAAACTGGAGGCCTTAGTGTGTGTTTGGAGCAAGGCAGTACAGTACAATATATATATACAATACATCTATCACACCTTTAATTATATACGCTTGCATAACATTCTTAGTCTGTTTTTAACACCTGCGGGTGTCTTTTACCTGAGTAATCGACCAGTGACAGGTAGCATCCGCGCATTGCACATCATCTCCACTTCATCCTACCCAGGGTGAAACAGCAAAGTCATATTCATGACTCAAGTACACTGTTTTGACTTAGGACAACAACATTATACAAAACAATAGTTTATTGTCGTAAGGAAAGATTCGTTACCGAACACTGGAAAGATTATTTCAAATAAATAAATAAATAAATACATAAATAAATAAATAAAGGACCTATCAGAATAAAACACCGTTCACAATGAATATAGTTTGTGTTTTTTTTTAAATAAAAAATAACACTATTTATAAAATAGTTTATTGCTTTCTACCTGCTTGAACTGCTTTTAAGTGAACTCTGTAGGAATGCAGCTGGAACACTAGTGTCATTATTCGCTACTATACATACCATTCGTCGTTCAGTGAGAAACAGTATACTCTTCTTCCCATCCCCTCTTCCACCTTTACCATCTCTCATCCCCCGGCTCTTCCTCCTCTGCTCTCCTCCTCTCGCCTTTATACAACTTAAAAATAAAATAATAATAATAATAAATAATAAATAAAAACGCAGTGAAAATCCAGCTTTTAAAAGTTCAACAGAAGCGCAAAGCAATTAACCTGGCTTGACCCCTTCCAGCTGACCTAAACTTTTCAGCATCCAGTGAACTACAGCGTTGACAAATGGCGTTCATCGTCACTGACAGTGTTGCGACCAGAATATAATTAATAATCCTTAGCAGTTTTCAGTACAGGGATAGATTTCAAAATCTTGTTTCAATATCAAGAGTTCAACAAATTAATAAATAAGTATAATGCTCATTTCACAAATAATCATAATTTTTAACCTTACAATACTTAACGCAGTGCTCCGTATACATGCATGCAGGGTTTTCTAGGACTACGACCTTAGTGACTTCTGTTTGCCTTGAGATGATCTTTGAGCTGGTAAGTACGCTATATAAGAACAATTAACTTTCAATAAATATCGGCGACAGAATCTCAAGGACCATTCGATTTCTCACTGAAGGGGAATTCGATCCTGAAAACGGCTACCCTTTTCTTTAAATTGTGGGTGTTGGGTCTCGGTGGACAGCCCCTTGAACAGGTATTTGAGGTGGTATAGTTGATTGATTGATTGATTGTTGCTTTAGGTCCAGCGGACTCTTCCGAGCCAAATCAGGACCGGACAACCCCCGATCCGCATAAAAGATCTGCTGAAACAACCCTAGTGGGAAAATTGAATGCCCTCCACCGGCCAGTCACTTTACAATAAAGACATCCCACGCAGGGGACGGCTGAGGCTTTACCCCAACTACTCGAACCCCCGGTTACAAAAACAAAATAGAATACAAACATCATTATAAATTATCAACAAAACATATACATATAAAATGCCTATATTGCCAAATAATAACATCATAGGAAGCCCTAGTGACCACCCGGCAGAAAGCGTCCAACACTCCCAAGCTGATCCAACAGACCTCATACACAAACAAGGAGTCTTGTCCAGGAAGAGTTTTCAAGAAAAAAGGTAGGTCATTGATCTAGCGAAGAAGAAGATAGTATAGCAGAGTGTTAGGACAGAGCAGGAATGGGAAAGAGTAAATGAGCGACAGTGGGAATTTAAAGCACTAAATTTACAGAAAGTGGGGATACTATTTATACTGAAACCCCCGGCACTCCAACGGGGGTTGAGGTGGTATAAAACAACCCTTTAAATACGTTGGACAACTTAAAGGTGCCCTGCGAGGCAGGATGATGCAGCCCCCAGATGGTAGAACTAGTGCTGTGCTGTGTTGTGTTGTAGCATGTTCACTTGCAAAACAGTCACGGTGATTTTACACGAAGACACGACGAAAACAACTGTCATGTCATCAAACTAGGAAGACATGACTCGTGGGAAAAAAATAAATGAAGTTACTCTAACTCTGTATGTTACCGAGTATCGTTAAATAAACTACTACTACTACTACTACTACTACTACTACTACTACTACTACTGCTACTACTACTATTACTACTACTACTAATAATAATAATAATAATTTAACAACAACAAAAACAATAATACCAATAATACTCAGTATGTTACCAAGTATAGTTAAATTTTATTTTTAAAAATTATAATAATAATAATAATAATAATAATAATAATAATAATAATAATAATAATAATAATAATAATAATAATAATAATAATAATAATAACAAAAAAAAGAAAAAAAGAAAGAAAAAAAAAACTTAAAATAGCTAACCACTTTTGTATAGCGTAAGTAACGTCCTCAACAACACAGTACATTGCAGCTCTAGCACTTGGAACATTAATGCAGTATTAGCAATAATTACAGTCAAGAACTTCGTGATAGCCCTTCAAGTCACGTCTTCTTACTTTAATCTCAGGCTTTGAATAGTGTTGTTAAAAGCATTTTCTTGTAAATGCTTGTTTGTAAGTGTTACACTCAGTTCGATGTTGGTGTTTTCTATCAGTATCTGATTCAGCCCCGATGCTTGAATTCCTGATAGGGTGTAACTCAGATTCGTTTATTCACACAGCCCGTCCAAACAGCATACAAGTCACAAAGTCGACGTATGAAGTTTTCCACTTTTATTCAGCACACATCAACAACTGCATACAATTCTCAATTCAACTCAACAACTTTCACAGCAACTTTCCAAATCACTATCAACAACTTTTTTTTTCTCAACAGCAATCTCGGCACACGATTAAATAACCTCTCTCTTTTCCGGAAGGATTTCGAATACTGTAGAAATGACGCACTGCCACCAATCGAATAAAAGATCGTCATCACTGACTTACGTCAATACATATTTTTATATCTTCCAGAACGACCTCTTGTTTCGACATGCATCGGGAAATTTCTATCAAGAGTAAACACGCATATCCAGAAGATTCTCAAATAATATCGACTAACGCAAATTATCAACGTTATACAAAGCCTCTCCTAACAACAATGCAAACTCAAATCAAAGGTAAATAAACTCCATTACTGAATACTTTGCAAAACGAAACGATTAGATCTATCGTACACGCTTCCGGCATACTTTCGTTCGCGTTTCAACGTAACATAACCCCCCACTCAAGAAGAAATTTACCCAATTTCTTTCAACAACGTTGAAACGTAATGCACAAACAAAGTCCTCAATTGAAACTAATTTAAGACTTTCTGAATACTGTAATTGCGCTCAGCTTATCTACACAGAGTCAATGGTTTCCATCTTCAAGTCTATCTGGATATTGTCAATATTCACAGTTCATTCACACAGAGTCAAAGTTTCTCATCTGCAAGTCTTTCTGGATACTGTCAATGTTCACAGATCATTTACACAGAGTCAATGTTTCTCATCTGCAAATCTTTCTGGATACTGTCAAGGTTCACAGATCATTTACCCAGTCAACGTTTTTCATTTTTAAGTCTGTCATTACCAATATTCTTAGTTCGTCCACACAGTCAGTGTTCTTTCGTTCGCAAGGAATCGACGCCCTCGTCAGTTGCGGTCGTCATCGGCCCAGGGTCAAAGACAGTGATCACGTGGGCTTTCCTGGAGTCAGTGCATCCTCCGTTGTCTTCCTCTTCCGTCGGATGTCCGACGCAGTCGACGTTGTCAGCTCCCAGAATGCATTCGCTGGGTCTCGCGGTCAGGTTGGCTTCTGCGGGACGGTGGGACAGCTCCCTCAAGGTCTGCAGATGCTCCTTCCAGGTCTGGGTGTGGACTTCATGTTCGACCAAAGTCGTAGAGCCTGGGATATCATTGAAGCTATGGGGAAACTCGCCCCTAAGGTCCTTGAGCTCCAACTTTTGACCTTTCGTCAAGCTCGGTCCTAGCTTAACCTCATCGATGCCTTCTTTGCTGTGGAAGTCTCCCAGTTCCAACAGTTCCTCGCTATCAAAGCTGTTGTCGATCTCAGCTGCTGTTGCCACATGCACAGTCTCTGATGGCCTTTCCACGTACAGCTTAAGGAGGTTGGCGTGGTATATCTTGGAATGCTGGCCGACCTTCACCTTGTAGTCGTTGATTCCCACCACGGTCTCCACTTCGTACGGGCCTTTCCACTGCATCAGCAACTTATTGTGATCGGTAGGTAGCAGCACCAGCACTTTGTTGCCAGGTTTAAACTTCCTGTTCACAGCCCTACGATCGTAGTAGTGCTTTCCACAGTCTTGGGACTTCTCCAGGTTTTCTCTGGCTATCTCGAGAGTCTGCTCCAGCTTCTCCCGTAGCTCAAACACGTACTGGTAGCTGTTCTTCACCTCTGGGGTGTCTACTTCTTTCGTCCACAGTTCTTTTAGGATGTGCATCGGCCCTCGGATGGTTCTTCCGTACAGCAGCTCAAACGGAGAAAAGCCGGTGGACTCCTGCGGTACTTCTCTGTAGGCGAAAAGTAAGGCGTTGATGTAGCGATGCCATTGTCTGGGCTGCTCGCTGCACAGTTTCTTCAGGGTGGACTTCAACGTAGCATTGAACTTTTCGACAAGCCCGTTGCACATCGGATGGTAGGGTGTCGTAGTCAAATGCCGGATGCTCAGCAGTCTATTGACCTCCTTCATGCAGTCAGAGACGAACTGCGTCCCGAGGTCTGTCAGAATCTCTTCAGGCACTCCAAGTCTGCTAAACATGTCCACCAGCGCCTCTGCAACAGTCTCAGTGTCAATCTTCTTCAGAGGCACTGCTTCTGGGTACCGAGTCGCATAGTCCACTAAAGTCAGTACCCATCGATGACCCTCTTCACTCGGAGGTCTTATTTCGCCGATTAAGTCTAAGGCCACCCTCTTGAAAGGTCGGTCGATCAGAGGCATCCTCTGCATAGGCACTTTCGGGACCCTTCCTCGAGGTATGGTCTTCTGGCAAATGTCACATGATCGGCAGAAACGGCTGACGTCCGCATGAAGTCCTGGCCAGTAGAACACCGCCTGGATTCTGTCCGACGTCTTCTTGATGCCTAGGTGACCTCCCATAATTGAGTCATGCGCTACTTCCATCACCTGGCGCCTTAAGGGTAATGGTACCAGTACTTGACGTAGTGGTTTACCTCCGTTGACCCTCGGGTGCTGGAAGATTCTGTACAGGATCTTGGCCTTCACCTCAAAATAGACCGTGCCACTGCCCTTGGTCACGTGGTCTTGGCGGTTCCTGTACTTGTTTAAAGTGCTATCAGCTCCCTGGAGCTGGATAAGCTTATCTCTGTCCACGATGGCAGCTTTAGAGTTGTCGGCGACCTTCAGTGGCGTAGACGTCTTGTCTCTCTTGGCCTGGGCCCTGGTAGTAACGGCACCGACGATCTCTGGTCGGCAGGGCTGAGCCGGAGTAACCACATTGTCCCGTAGCAGCTCTGTAAGGTCTCCATCGGGAAACGGCAATGGATCCTCCTCCACAACTTCGACGCGTTGGATTGAGGCAGGACTCCACTCTGGATCGGGGTCGTCGGGTCGTCTCGCGCCGTCGATATTCCCGATCATCAAATCATACAGCGGCTTCTTCAGGCAAACCGCTTCGACTTCGCCTATGTAGAAAGGGGTGTTGACATGAATCTTCGCAACTGGCGCTCTCACACATTTGCTGTCGGCCATAAGTGTCCATTTTGAATCGCCAGTGAACTGTTCTTTAGCGATTAGGTCTTCTCTGACGATGACCCCACTGCAGCCAGAGTCTCTTAAAACAGTCACTTCATGATTTCCGACGCGTCCCTTGGAAACAGGCATGTTCTGTACGGTCACCGCTGCGCTGGCGACGACGGGGATGGATTTTCCGTTGGCAAGGAGAAGTTGGCCATCGGTCATGCACTCTTGCACGTCCGCAGGAGTAGCTGTGCGCTTGGTCTCACTCGGAAGAATGACGCTCCCGCCGCACACTTGATGGTCAGATCTACTGGTTTGCCGTTGATTGGAGAACCGCCTCTGCCGGTTGCCCGCCGCTGAATTGTCCGTACTGCTCCGCTGTCCGCTACTTTTGTTTTGAGGACAGTTAGCCGCTCTGTGGTCTGTAGCGTTGCAGGTGAAACAGCCCCTTGAATGCCCTTCCCTGGGAGGAGGCGTGGAGTCTGTCTGTCTCTGGCTCGTCTGGCTTCCCTGGATCTGGTTCACATGGTTTCCAGTCTTCTGAAAATGTTTCGTCGCGCTGGGTGGCCCCAGGGTTTTCCCATGAGCGATGAGATATCTTTCAGCAGCCTCAGTCACATCTTTAAGCGTCTGCAGCTTTTGTTCTTCTAAGTGGGTCGCTAAGTCCTTGTGACAGGCATTGAGAAATTGTTCCTTCACGATCAGGTCATGGAGACTGTCGTAAGACTTCGTTTCGCCTGATAACTCCACCCACTTGTGTAGATATGACGACAGGCGCTCCACAAACTGCTTTGGCGTCTCGTCTGACTTAGGCCGGCATTCACGGAAGCGTTTACGGTAGCCCTTCTCTGTAAAGTTGTAGCACTGCAACAGGGCCTCTTTCAAGACGTCGTAGTTTTTGGCGTCATCGTTCGACAGTCTGGTGTAAACTTCGAGAGCTTGCCCCGTCAGAAGTGCACTCAGTCGAATTGCCCAGTCTTGAGGTTGCCAGTTGGAGCTTTCGGCGAACCTTTCGAATCTCGCCAGATAACTGTCAATCTGGTCCTTCCCGTCGACGAAAGCTGGCAATTTTGGAGCCGTGTTGTCACTGATAACTTGTGGCGCATGCTGTTGTTGCTGGATGCGTGCCAACTCTAGTTGGAATTGCCGATCAGCTTCTCTTTCCTCACGCCTGCGCTCATCTTCTCTTTCTTGCCGCTGCTGTTCAATTTCCAGACGCTTCAGTTCAAATTCTCTTTCTTCACGCCATATTCTCTCTTGAGACTTGACGTACTCCGTCAGCTGTTTTCCTTTTAGATTTAGTTCAACTCCTTTCTGCCAGAAATCAGCCATCTTAATGCTTTTCTGGAAAGTTCTTTTCCGGAAAGTTCTTTTCTAGAAAGTTCTTGACTGTGCTGCACTCTTCTAGACTGTTCTAGAACAGCACGCTTTCTGCAGTAGCGCTGATGCTTGCCACTAGTCGCTTTCGCTGACGCAGGCCCCGCTGTCCTCGTCGTATGCGACGCTGCACCACGCTGGTGTTGATGTATACGCTCCTGTGCTGAAGTAGACTCGACGTCCGTACGTCGCTCTCTCTAATACTGGCGATGTAGCTCCGAGACTGTCCCTCGACGTAGTCTTACGGCAGCCACGTAGTCCCGCTCTGTTGTTCGCTCACGAAGCAACTCTTCGGCGACTACACGCCCTTGCAGTCAACCCGAACCTATCGGTGATGTAGTCCCAGTATGTTGGCCCCTCTCGACGCAACTCGTTGGCGGCTACCCTCGATGACTGCCTCTCGTAACGTTGACTCGCTTGTTGTAGCAGTTGAACCCTTGGCTATGGCGTGAATCGCGGCTTGACCCCCAAAATGTTACACTCAGTTCGATGTTGGTGTTTTCTATCAGTATCTGATTCAGCCCCGATGCTTGAATTCCTGATAGGGTGTAACTCAGATTCGTTTATTCACACAGCCCGTCCAAACAGCATACAAGTCACAAAGTCGACGTATGAAGTTTTCCACTTTTATTCAGCACACATCAACAACTGCATACAATTCTCAATTCAACTCAACAACTTTCACAGCAACTTTCCAAATCACTATCAACAACTTTTTTTTTCTCAACAGCAATCTCGGCACACGATTAAATAACCTCTCTCTTTTCCGGAAGGATTTCGAATACTGTAGAAATGACGCACTGCCACCAATCGAATAAAAGATCGTCATCACTGACTTACGTCAATACATATTTTTATATCTTCCAGAACGACCTCTTGTTTCGACATGCATCGGGAAATTTCTATCAAGAGTAAACACGCATATCCAGAAGATTCTCAAATAATATCGACTAACGCAAATTATCAACGTTATACAAAGCCTCTCCTAACAACAATGCAAACTCAAATCAAAGGTAAATAAACTCCATTACTGAATACTTTGCAAAACGAAACGATTAGATCTATCGTACACGCTTCCGGCATACTTTCGTTCGCGTTTCAACGTAACAGTAAGTGTGTAAGCAATCATGAAGTTATAAGTAATTTGTTTTAAATGCTTATTATAAGTAAACTATAGGTAAACAATAACGGTCACTGTGTTTTTTATTAAGTGATTAATCATGTAAACCACCCGGCTTAATATACTAATGTTGGTATTATAATTTATTATTATGTAGTTTGTTTTTGGAACTAAGACTTTACCAGTCCAGGGCACTGGTCTATACAGGATCTAACTCAAGCCCTTTACCAGTCCAGGGCACTGGTCTATACAGGATCTAACTCAAGCCCTTTACCAGTCTAGGGCACTGGTCTATACAGGATCTAACTCAAGCCCTTTAGCAGTCCAGGGCACTGGTCTATACAGGATCTAACTCAAGCCCTTTACCAGTCCAGGGCCCTGGTCTATACAGGATCTAACTCAAGCCCTTTACCAGTCCAGGGCCCTGGTCTATACAGGATCTAACTCAAGCCCTTTACCAGTCCAGGGCACTGGTCTATACAGGATCTAACTCAAGCCCTTTACCAGTCCAGGGCACTGGTCTATACAGGATCTAACTCAAGCCCTTTACCAGTCCAGGGCGCTGGTCTATACAGGATCTAACTCAAGCCCTTTACCAGTCCAGGACACTGGTCTATACAGGATCTAACTCAAGCCCTTTACCAGTCCAGGGCACTGGTCTATACAGGATCTAACTCAAGCCACCTGAGGCGCCCACTGGCTGCCTCACGCGCTTCGTGTAACGCCCCAGACAACTGAGCGTAATAATGGACCACCGGGGGATGGCTTAAGAAGGGGACCTAGTGCTTGCTGGATGTACTTTGTGTAACTGGTACTCAACCGTCTACAACATGAGACCACTTAGTGTCAGGATCTTTCAAGTCCGTGCGATAGAATGCGTACGTGCACAGACTAGACCCTCGGTTTATACTCTCAACTGAAGGAGTAAGGGCCGCTTGCTTGTGCATCACGGTCATGATATTGTTTCGGCACTCCAAGCCGTCAACCTTGAAAGCTGGAACCCTTGCCTGCAATGTTATCGCTTACCATCCTGTGCAGTTGTTTTACAGTCACTTTCAAATAATAATAATAATAATAATAATAATAATAATAATAATAATAATAATAATAATAATAATAATAATAATAATAATAATAATAATAATAATAATGGATGCTAGAGCTTTTCCACAAAGTATTAATCAGGCTCAAGACGCGACGATCTGTGCCAACATACACGCTCACATGTTTTACTCTATCACTGGCATAACAAACAGCTCACATGTTTTACTCTATCACTGGCATAACAAACACACATGTATCACTCAAACGTGTGGTGCAAAGGCAGGGGGGATCGCTATTAGATGACGGAAAGGAAATTGAATTTTGATTTTTGATTTTTGTAGATTTACTGCATCCATTATCATTGAAGGGAGTGAGGAAACCGAAGTACCAGTAGAAAACCCTCGGTGACCTGAATAGTCTCGTACCTAAGTCACATAAATTCGTCCCTTTGCGGGAATCGAACCCGGCACCTTCGGAATAGTAAACCAGCTCACTCTCAACTGAGCTACTAGGCCCCAAATGAGCCAGCGCGCCTCCCGAAACCGAAAGCTAAATTTGTTTAGCAAAGCAACTCCTGATACATATACTGTAGTAATTTTCAACTAGGACCCGATGTTTAAATTAGTTTAATTTATAAGTATCCCAACTCTGATGGTTTATGCCTTTTTGTGGTCTGTTCGCCATTGCAACTGTGTTGAGTGCCAAGACCCTCGTCAAGCCTCAAGCCAGCAAAGCCACAAGGAACGTAAAGAGCAAACCGATGCCGCGATGAAGGAAAAACAAATTTCACACGCCGTTGTGGGGGATCTAGAAAACAGCAGGCGGGATTGGAAAATAAACACTTCCAGACGGCGCTTGAGGTGTTCGATCAGGCGCCATCAACTCCCCAACCCTCATACACACACACACCCACCCACACACACTCACACACACACAACCACTCCTCCCTCTCATATGATAAAACATTCTTAAAGCCTTTCCTCCTTACCAACCCCTCCCCCAACCCACCAACTGCCAAACCCTGAACGTACTTCCAATGAAACATTCTTAACTTCTTTTCCCATGAACAGCCATTTTCGCGTCCCCATTTTATCTCTTGCTGCAAAACTCTCTCATCTTTAAACAACTTTGCCCATTCAAAGGAGTTTTCGTCAGGCCAGCTTTTATCTACATTCTTCAAGGCGAGGTACCTCATCACAGCCGTAAAGAAGTGTAGAAAAAATATGTATTCCTTCAATAAACAGACTCCACTTCCACAGCCTCTTAAAGCAGGCAGTGCTTAGTATTACATGGACCTTGTCAGTCAACTGGTAGATCTCGTATTCTTACACCAGAAAAATAGCATTAAGTAAACCTTAATACTAATTTGTAAAGATATTTAAACAAGGATCTTATTAAGTTATAATTCAACTGTACATCCCAGAATGCATTAGCATTCGGTCTTACCAAATCAGAATAAATACTAATCAACACAATACCAAACGCTCTTCTCATCAGTCGATGATCGTGGGACTATTAAGTAGTAAACAATGCTTAACAATCAATTGATATTAGCATAATAACCACGCTAAATCTTTCCTACAGCACTTTAATCTGGCAAATTATGAAGGACAAGCAGGCAAAAGGAAACGTATAACAAGATAAAAATAGAGGATGTCGGACTTGGAAAAAACAATGGTACAGGGTAACCAACAAACAAACAAATAATAATTTTAAAAAAATGTTTTAAATATAAATAAAGGGATCAAGAGAGTTGTGAAAAGCGAGAGGAGTGGGCAAGCCTAAAGAAAAGATAAGGTTGTTGTTGTATCAATTTTATTCATCAAATTAACATAGGATGTACTGGTGTAACAAACAATTTACAACATCTACCGAGCGAGCGTACATCATATCATATCCTATCCTATCCCGTAACTCGGAGGTTGTTGGGGCACGTTTAACCAGCGTACTCCATCTTTCTCTGTTCTCAGCAACCTCATCTCCATGCTTTGTATTCTTCGTTTTAGATCTGCTGTGAGGGTCCATGTTTCGCAAGCATATATAGGAAGATGGAGATGACAAGGGAGCGCAGCAGCCTTATCTTGGAATGTAGACTGATGGTCTTATCTTTCCAAATAGGCTTCAACCTTGCCAGGGCAGCAGTTGTTCGTGCGATCCTGGAGAAGACTTCCTGTCGGGACGCATTGTCTGATACAATGGCTGAAAATGGTTATAATTTTGTTGACATTCAAATATTAAGTTAAGTGATTTACATTCAAAATGCTACCACAATTACAAAGTACTGGAGGATTTATGAAACGAGAACGCCAAGCATTTTAGCCTTAGTCTGTGAAATAAACTTAATATTAAAAAATTTTGAAATAGATATATTTTTTGATATTGGTGAATTATCAAAATAATATTTATCGATGACCTCTTGTTTCTATAATTTCTCATTCCACTTATTCCAAGCACATCGTTTTATTTGATTATTAATTTTACTTGTTGTCAAGTTGAAAAATAATTTAATTGATTCGTCTGAAGAGGCAGCACTCTTTGCTAAGTAGTGAACAATTACATTTCCTAATATATTTAAATTACTAGGTATCCAAATTAATCATTTAATGAAATATTCGATCACCTGTTAATGATATGATGACATAACATCTTTATTTCTGTTAGCAGTTCCTGTCTCTCTTTACTAACCCAAGATGACAAAGCCGATAATGCTGATTTTGAATCAGAAAATATTGTTATTTTTAAAGGAATACTAGTCAAATCAGTTATGAAAGATAGGCTCATTACTATTGCAATTAGTTCAGCTGTTGTTATAAACAATAAATAAATAAAACTACCTATAAAGATATGGAGGAATAGATGGATGAGGGAAAGAACGAGGGCGATGAGGACGAAGAAAACGAACAGAAGATTAAGAATAAGAAGAAGGGGAAAACAGAAGAAGGAGAGATAAAAAGAGGGCTGGAGAAGGCATGAGATGGTTGACAAGAAATCAATGTGGCGGCACTAGCAGCCTATTTGTGTGCAAATAGCCAGACTGCCTCGCCCACAGACTGCCAGTGCCGACCACCGTTAGGGCTAACAACAGCACACACGTCAACAGCATAACACAACACAGATCTCTCAGCCACTGACCGTACAATAAATTGGGAATATTAACTTGGTCTAACGCCAATTATCCAGATAGGCTAGACTGTAAGACCTGACCCAATATCACAACAGACATTTTCAATTTCACATTAGATCTATATGCATTTGAAAATGTCGGACACAGTTCTCCAAACAGAGAGAAAGATGGAGTACGCTGGTTAAACGGTCATCTGTGAAGCCCCAAGGACTTTCGTTGAGTTACGGGACGGGATAGGATAAGATAGGATACGATATATATATTAATTTCCTCATATTTATTACCTGGGGATTCTGGAAAGGTCTATCAATACAACCAATTCCAAGACAGCCAAGTAATTAGCTTCGGGAATGATGAAGACAAGCAAGTGTCTTGCCCACAATTACTCCAAATTTGGTTGTAATTCCACTTCTACAAAATATATGCTTTGGGAATTTGAAGAAAAAACAAAACAAGTATGCAAGTACATTACCTAGGACTGAAAATCGAATCATAAAATAGCTACTTCTAACCTCAGACATATGCTTATTATCCAAGACACGGTATAATCCAACTACAAGCAAGAGACTTCATTAAAGAACGAATTGATTGATGAACTCAATGGATGGTCCAACTACAAGTAAAGACTGCATTCAAGAATGAATTAAGGAGTGAACTGAATGGATGATCCAATAGCAAGTAAAAACTGCTTGCAAGAATGAATTAAGGAAAGAACTGAATGTTAAGTGCATGAACATGTACTCATTTAATCCTGTTCACGTCGCTGAGCCAATCATCGTCATCAATAGCGACGAGTGTTATAAAGCAGGTGGGGGAGTGTAGGAGCTCACCCCATATGCTTACATACATGTGTCAGGGGACTATCACTCATTCACGTAGGAGTTCCCAAATCTGTATGCAGAAACCATTATCACGGTTTCAGTACTGCCTGAGAACACAAAGCAACAGACCAGAGCAAATAATTGTCAAAGCTTTTTCTTCCAACTTTTCGTCTCATTTGTCCATTGTTTTTCTTTGTAGCTCTGTGTAATGTCCTTTTGCTCACTAAAGCCAATTATTAACGCCATACGGCGTAGCCTTCGCCTGATCTCTGTTTTCAATGTACGGTTTTTGCCTTCGCATGCTCAAAACTTATATTAGGTGACAACGCCTTTTCTCTCTTTTAAGCATTAGCTGGGCTTGATTTTGGTGCCAATGCCACCGACTCGAGCTCAGCGTGATGTTCTAAAAATGTACAAACTACAATGCGCGACATTACATCGACTGCCTCTTATCTGTATCTCTTGTTCACTTGTGCTTCTTCGTTACCTAAGGCACTGGACTATTGCTGTCAGCAAACCTGCTGATAAGGATTTATCTCATGTCATTCATAACTGAAAACACGAGCCATTGAACTGAATGGAGGAAGATACACAGAATGAAAAAGCACAATATAACGATGGATAGTCCTGTAAAATAATACTACGCCCAAAATCAAATATTCTGCTAAATATGCAATAATTAGTTTCAGGAGGAGGGGGAAAAGGATTGATTTTCTGAGGGGAGGGAAAGAAAAGTAGATGGAAAGAAAAGGGGCACAACTACTGTAAATCTTTTTTTTTAAATTCATTGTTTCCATTCAATCCTTTGTTGCTTCCCATCAAGTCGCCTCAAAGCTTGCATCAACAGTGCTTAAAATGTCAAGTATTCTGAATTCATCAGCTTTTCAGATGAAAAGAAAGCCAGATCTGATTATCTAAATGACATGTGATCTATGCAAGTTTCAAGGAATCGAATTGTGAATTATGATAAGAAAGGACTCGTAAAAGAAACACAAGCTGCATTTGTGGAAAACAATACAAGCCCTTCGTTTGAGGACTCATCAGGCACAACAGTCTACCCTTCTAATGAGTGTGCTATAAGAATTATAAACACATCATCATAATTAATATTATTTTTATACTGCGGCTTAGTACGTATTGCGGTTGCAGAATAATAGGCAAGATGCTCAAGCAACCAACAGCAAAAAAGAACCACTCCACAGCATCTCTATGCACAAAGTGTAGGGGCAACAACTGATGCCAGACTTCCATTGTCTTTCATACTGACACTTGTTGCTTCCCTTCTGAAGGTCAAAGCCACTTCACCCAGCCAGCCTGCAGTTACATTTTAAGAAGAAGACCACTTCATATTATGATTTTAAAAAAAATTCCTGTTATCTAAAATAGTGTACTAAGCACAGACTAATAAATGCCAAACAAATACACGTGTTTAGTTTAGATTATTAATACATTTAGTAAACATAATATTAACAGAAATCAGTTGGAAAAATAACAGAATATTACTGTATTGCAAGAATCACATATCATCATCATCATCATCATCATCATCATCATCATCATCATCATACCAATTCTGTCATCTTATGATTATTAAGTTCATTTTGAAAACTGCTGTAATTTGTATGATCAAAGATAGACCATTATTTTCATTTAAAGAAACAAACTAATGAAAGAATACAAGTACAAAAAAGAAAACATCATACTTACAAGTCAGCTATTACTACTACCATGCCTGAGTAAGGTGGCGGTGAACATGCACAGTTTTACTCCAACACTGGCTCCACACGCAGTACACAATCCAGTGCAAAGAAATCAAAACACAATCCAAACGAATCCAATGGAACAGGATGAAATTAATCCAGAGAATGTGCACAATTTCATAAACAACACGCACGCTGAAGCAAAGTAGTCCAGTAATCCAAGAACTTGAAGAAGTGTACAGAATCAAGCAGAGTAATCCAGTGAATCACGTAATTATTCCATTATGGCTGAGAGAATCCAGAACTTGGACATCTGAAACATAAAAAAACACAACAAACCATTACTCAACAATCCAAATTAATTTATAAGTTTCTCACACCACAAAACAGAGGAACCTATTTTTTTCAATTTTTCAATTTCAATTTTTTTTTTTTTTTTTAACAGTTGAACAAACTTTTTCCTGCACTATTATTACCTACTCACAATGCTAACGTTCGTGCCTCTATTCAGCAACATGTATTGTAAGACAGTCCTTTTTTTTCCCCCATACTACCGTGACAGGCTCGTTTGTATCTGCCAGGAAGAAGGTTCGAATTAATACCCCCCCCCCCTTCCCTTTCCATCCTCCTCGCACCTCTCAAGGGCTGGCCGTTGTGCTGCTGATCGTGAGAATATCAAAACCCTCACATTGTCAAATAACAACAAACATTTTACGCAGTATGTTTTACATTATTTCGAATAACACATTTAGATTTATAAACAAAGACGTTTTAAAAAAATCAAATATAAAGCAAAGAATCACTTAACTTTTTAACGTTCGATGCTATTACATTGCGTGTTTTAATAATAATGAATAAAGTTATATCTATCTATCTATCTATCTATCTATCTATCTATCTATCTATATATATATATATATATATATATATATATATATATATATATAGCATATATTGATTTTAACCCGACAAAAATACAAGAATGTCATGCCAACGTCACAAAATAAAGTCATAAAGTCATTATATTGTATTGTATTGAACCTTTCTATTTGAGCCATTTCGCGTTGCATTTAATCCTCAATTTTATTATTAAAATAATGTACTATACTAATGTACTATAATAATCACAAACACATATATACTTATCAGTACAAGTAATAGTTGTATTAACCATGCATTCTAAACAAAGTCAAACCAAAGTCACATTTTACTTTATAGACCTACAGACATACATGGAATTTTAATTGTATTAGTCTTGAGGTGTCTTAATGTTAAACTATATATTTCATTAGCAATGTCTTAAACTAATCACAAAACATAAATTGTACTGTACATGAACACTAACCCAAACCTGGAGTCACGTCTAGCTTCACCACTTACAAAGGTCGTAGGCCTTCTACTCTACTACAGAGTAAAATGCGCAACTCTACGCACACTCACGTTTCAAGATTCGTCGTCTGTAGTATAGCCCTGCTTGTGTTTTTCACCTCTGACCTCTCTATACAGACCTCGCGCTCCAAAGAACAGCCTGACTAAGTGTATAATGAGGTACAGTCAATGACATGTACAGTCCGCTCCCGTCAACCGACATTCCCCAGACATAATCCCCCTCACCCAACCCCTGCTCTCCTACACATACTGCTTTATTACACCCCTTCACCCCCACGCGTCTTCTTCTTCTTCTTCTCTCTCTGTCTGTCTCTGTCTCTCGCTCTCTCTCTCTCTCTCTCTCTCTCTCTCTCTCTCTCTCTCTCTCTCTCTCTCTCTCTCTCTCTCTCTCTCTCTCTCTCTCTCTCTCTCTCTCTCTCTTTCTCTCTCTCTCTCTCTCTCTCTCTCTCATAGACCCACTTTACTCATACTGCTTATAGAGAACATTCACCTAGCCTTCAGACACACACAATACGGTTTACAGACCCCTCGCATCTAATCCACAATAATATTGTTAAGACCCCTCACACACACATATATTTGACAGACCCCTCTGTCACACACAAGATGTTTTATAAACCATCTCCCCAACACGCAATACGTTTTATAAACAACTTTCCCCGCACAGCTCAAACAAATGCGTGTCACAGAAATAGGTTAGATTAATGGAATAAACAGGACTCATTTCTGTTTTAAAACATTAAATGACACATTGAACCATCTCTTGTTTCTGTCTGCTGACTTTCGCCACTAATGCCTTTCTCTCCCATACGCGTTGTGACTGCAAATACAATGGAAAAATTATCCTATAGTTTACACGAAAGACAACTTTCATCTTTTCCATAACAATCAGCAGTTGTGTGTTTCGATACAGCCGTGGTAACAGTAACATCTTATAGACTAGCCCCTTCCCTCCTCTCCTTCTCTACCTACCCCCACTCCCACCTCCCCCCCTCTCTCTCTCTCTCTCTCCCTCCCTCTCTCTGGATAGGACCGTTGAATAGACTTGATATATAGGAAATAAAAGCTACGATCTTTGCCTTAATGAGTTGTAACATTCAAACAGGATACTTAATATGCACATCGTGGTAATAATTATCTTACCGGATTCGTTTGATATTTTAACATTCCAAATCATAATACCGGATTCAATTCCCAAAACTATTTATTTAACAGGCGTACAACAATGAGGATGTCTGTTCTACGACCTTTTTCAATACTTATACATGTACTAGTGTAGTTATTAAAACACTAGAATTAACGTCCTCTGTCGCTGTCATTATTCACATTGACTTTGTTAAAACTGCTTGGCTGCACAGCGTTAAGTGCGCATGTACTCACTAAATACCAAACGCATCCGTTAAAGAGAGCGGGCGGACATACAGGTGCGCGCGCCCACACACACACAAACACGCGTGCGCATGTAAACGAACATCGTACACACACAGGAGCGAGCGCGCGCGCGCTCACGCACACACACACACGCCTGTTAAAAAACTGCTTTAAAAAGTAAAAAGCTGTACTCATTTTCCTTTTCCTTTAAAAAAAAAAAAAAAGACGCTACGCACACAACTTAACATTAATTCATTCAAATCATATGTAGTATTTTCGTTACCAACTAGAGCGACGCTGCATATGATATGAGTCACGCATGCCATCAGATACAAATTTTCAAATTATTATTCCCACGTCCTAGTTTGATTTTTGTAAACGCTAAGGCAGTGACCTAGTGCTCTCGATCTCCTACCCAAACCATCTCATACAATACACAACTGTTCCCCTCCAGTACTAGATTAAGTTTCAAATGAACGTCACTGTAAGAATGAACTTTTCATTGTAGCCGAACGCCGACTGTAAGTATATTCCGATTCAAAACACAAACATGCCTATCGGCGTTCAATGATACACAATCTGAATCTTGTTTCTGTTGTCGTTGTGCATATAAAAGTCACATCACAACATACAACTTACTGCACATGTACATTGTTTGTGTGTGTGTGTGCGTGTATATATATATATATATATATATATATATATATATATATATATATATATATATATATATATATATATATATATATATATATATATATATATATATATATATATATATATATGATAGGCGTCGGCCTCTTACCAATTTAGCTACTGTACAATTACTGTCATCCTTTGTTTAGGTATTTAACGTCTATTCACCGAAGTTAATTTAGACTATGAAATTAAGGGGAAGTTTGGGGGAGAATATTTGCTAGTTGAAGGGGGCAAAGTTAGAACAATTCAACAAAATGTGAAAATTAAGAAATTATTGTGTTTTTTAAAAATAATAAACAAATAACAAATTTTTAAAAATAATAATAAATTTTAACAAATTATAAAAGGAAAACTCTAACTGATAAATGTAACGTCCCATACAAATATAAAAGTAATTACTGTCAAATGCCACTTACGTTAACAGACCTTAACTTATTCAACACACTGTATATGTACGAGCAACTCGACAAAATCATCTAATCATAATTTCAAAACTGACATCATCTCGGCAGTGATGGAGTATATATAGTTATTCTTAACGTCAATAAAACACGTGCCTACGATCTTAATATTCCTAATTAACTTTCAAACCGCTCGATAAAACAACGTTTCAAGAAGGATAAGTGACACACCTGAACATCATAGACCTATATTAAAGATCACTGACGCAAACTCAACATTGATTCAGTAAATAATTTAAGCAAAGTTTCACTACCACGTAAATGTTTGATCTTAAATAAAATTAAAATCGAGTTGTTTACTGTTGCGAGCGTCTCTAAATAAACATCAAAGCTAAGCATATATACTGATTTTAACTGATACTGATACAAGAATGTCAACGCCACATAATACAGTCATAAAGTCAGGTATATATTGTATTGAACCTTTCTATTTGAGCCATTTCAAGTTGCATAAACATTCGATTTACGCCTCAAAGTAACTACCAGCATAACATAGTATATGAATATAATAACCTCCTGCACTCAGTCTTCCAAAGTCAGCCACTTGATAATATCACATCACCATTGGTTATTATTCCTCACCGTGTGAACATTAACACCATAAATACGAGTAATTACTGACAGTGAAACTAAGACACACAATGCGCAAAGTTCTCAAATAAGGTATCACCAATGTTAAATACTTGTGCCTGCTGGATTGACAGTTTACTCCTCACAGGAACTCTTTGTGAACATAATCAACGCAAGTCAAGTGATCACTGACAGTAAACCTAAGACCCTGAGTCCATTTTCAAAATAACGTTTGGATGTCTTATACATAATACATGTCTGTTCGCATGTGTCAGATCGTCCACAATCTTGGTACGAGAACAACCACACGTTCCCATAGCACGAAGTGTGTCACAACGAGTCGCTCTGCCTTAAGGATACACCTGTACGCGTTACACCTTTACTATCAGCTGAGTAAAAGGGTCACACGCATACACAGGACCCCACACAAGACGACCCTACAGGTAGAAATGATCTAAGGACAGGGAACTGGGACACAATGCTTCCGTGGCAGTTTTTTTATGTTTACATTGTGCACTGTCCTTCATTCCTGCAAATAATTAAAATGAAACTGGCTGTATATTTAAAAGTGTAAAGTCGACTCCATAAAGTTCTGCAAATTTAAATGAAATCAATTTTTATGGTTTGCTACTCAAGAGAGCGAAGTTAAAAGTGTAAACCTTATTGTTTTTTTACATAGAGAGGGCAATGACGAGCGAGAGAGACGGATTGGGCGGAAGGAGGAAGGAGGTGAGAGTAATGGAGGGGGGGAGGGCGGAGGGGATGGAATAGAGCTTATGTTAGTCGCGTCACGTAAGTTTTCAAATTCTGCACGTAACTCACAAACTGATGCGTCGCGTTCTTTACTGAAAGGTTATAAACCCATGCAAAGATTGCAAGGACAACTATCAGTGCGCATTCACTATGGTATAAAATAACCAACCAACCCAATCAAACGAGTGGAAGCTATTAACGTCACACTTTACACAATCTAACTAAAAGCAAACAACAAAGACTATATCATTCTGACAGCCTTAAGAGCGAGTTATCTTGGTAACATACAGATCTTAAAGGTGCCCTACATATAAACCAACTGGTCTGGGATTTAAAGTTTGTCCCCTATACGCCATGTGTCCGGGGACTTTAATCTATCATCGTATCGTATCGGATTTAAAGTAACCAAATAACAAGCTCCTTTCTCATACAGTGATAGTGGATGGATTGAGGCGACAGTGACTTGCGGGCAGCGGGTCATAAAATTATCAAGATCTTTTTTGCATGCATTTGAATGTGCACTTAATTACTTGCGTATTTTACGCCCCAAAACTCTACTTTTTCTTCTTCTGTAAAACTGCAAATGTAGACTCAAGTGAAATAACGATGACCCGACTATTTTTTTGTAAATATTTGTACATATAGCTTGTACTCCGTGTGAGTGAGTGAGTGAGTGAGTGAGAGTGTTTTGTGTGTGTGTGGAAGGGGGGGGGTGTTAGCGCGCATATATAGGTTGTGTGTGTACGTGCGTGTGTGGATGTGTGAATTAGAAATGTCCTTTGCTTTTGCTTTACTTTGATCTTATTTTTAATGACTCCATGTGCCCCCGAGGGGTTTCATTGAAATAAACCTGGCCTTGCCTAGCCTAAAAATGTTCTTCAGCTCCATCAATAAAAGTATTAACCGGTAACAAATAATCTAACCTAAGGGGGGCAAAAAAATAAATAACTCTTGTGCGGATACGCCTTTCTAAAACTCGTAATAAAAGTTGAGAGTTGGATTTTTCAGAGGGAGAGAGAGGTGGGTATACATGTAGAAAGCAGGTAACAAGGGCACAGCAAAATGATAACACTGAAGCAAACGTGACGAACCAAACACAGAGTGGAAGTGATCGTGAAACAGGTAGCAGACGTGAGTCATGCTGAGGTAGATCAAAGGTCGGGTACAGAGCATAACACCGTGAAACCAGGGTACGACCCAATCCAGTCAATAAGACTTTACAACTCGGCTTGTTCCCTTATCTTTTACTTTAGCCGGGAATTTCTTCAAGTTGGTTACGACACTCGACAAACTTCACACAGACTGCAGAGACTGAGTTTGGCTTGTAAGGGGTTTTTGTACAACTTTATGTACAGTATGTATGTATCAAGGACTCCTTGGTATGGATATGTATGTATGTATGTATGTATGTATGTATGTATGTACGTACGTACGTATGTATGTATGTATGCATGCATGCATGTTAGTTAGACCCGTTTCTATGCACACTATGAACTCGTTTCGTGTCAAGAAGGAATGTCTCAAATACTCTGCAGGGAAGCTATAGTAGTTAGCTCCGAAGTTAATATTGAACAAGAAATGACCCAACCCTTCATTCTTTTCGTTCCTCCCTACCTCTCATTTCGGCAGTGTCAAACTAAAAATAACCTAAATATGTTCAAGTCAGTTGAAAACCGTCCCACAGAGCAAACTGTCCGCCCTCCCAAAGAAGCGCAGATTATTAAGCGCGTCCATAAAAAACATCATTAAAATTTTAACCTCATTTATGACCCTTGCTGGCAAAGATCTTTTTTAGCAATTTTTCTAAAGACATTATTTAGCCCTGTTTTTATCTACTAAAATAATGTTCGCTCCAATGAGAAAGGAATTTTCACTTTGGAAATAGTCCCGAAGACCATATAAAATTTTACATTAACACAAATATCAAAGAAGGACAAAAGAAATGTTGACACTGAAAAAAAAAAAAGAGAGATCGCTTCAAAACATGAAGTTGTTGCTTCAAAACATTTCAAGCTGTATACAAACTCACTAAAAATTGTACTTTAACGCGACTGAAAGGATGACTCAGCCATCTGAATTTCGTGGGGTGGGGTGGGGTGGGGTGGGGTGGGGTGGTGCGCGTATGTAATGCGGAAACATCACAACGCAAGTCATCAGAACAAATAAGTAAATAAAGCGTGCATAAAACGATAGGGGAGTGGGGTGGGGTGTGAATGTCCTACATTTCTCTTTTGATACTGATGACTCAATCACTTCAACTTAAAGTGGGGGACGTTCATGTTGAGGAGAAAAATAAATTACAATGCAAGTTATAAGAACAAACTAAGTAGGCGAAGTGTTCATAAGCCGATTGGGGGGAGAGAGGTGAGGGGGGAGAGGGGAGGAAGATAGAGTGGAAGGTGTAAATATCCTACATCTCGTCTAAGTATCAAGAATTTTAATCCGGTATGATACGACTTTAACGCACATATCGTGATCGACTGACATGTATGTGTATATGTATGTGTATATAAATGTGGTGTGTGTATGTGTGTGTGTATATATATATATATTGCAGATGACATTGATGGATTGGCTGGAGAGGAACAAGAACTTGAACAGCTGGTACAGAGGCTTGACACCACCTCCAAAGCCTATGGAATGGAAATAAGTGCAGAGAAGACCAAAATGATGACCAACAACACCAATGGCATCAATACGGACATCAAAGTCCAAGGCCAATCCCTCGACACAGTGCATAGCTTCAAATATTTAGGAGCCATTGTATCAGACAATGGGTCCCGACAGGAAGTCCTCTCCAGGATCGCACAAACAACTGCTGCCCTGACAAGGTTGAAGCCCATTTGGAAAGACAGGACCATCAGTCTACATTCCAAAGTAAGACTGCTGCGCTCCCTTGTCATCTCCATCTTCCTATATGCTTGCGAAGCATGGACCCTCACAGCAGATCTCCAACGAAGAATACAAAGCATGGAGATGAGGTGCTACAGAAGACTTCTGGGCATTTCCTATACCCAACACATCACCAACGACGAAGTCCGACAGACCATCACACAAGCCATTGGACAACACGATGACCTGCTAACAGTGGTGAAGAAACGGAAACTTCGGTGGTATGGCCACGTCACTAGATCATCAGGCCTTGCAAAGACTATTCTGCAAGGCACAGTGCAAGGAGGTAGAAGAAGAGGGAGACCGAAAAAGAGGTGGGAGGACAACATTCGAGAATGGACTGGTTTGACACTGAGCGAAGCCATCAGGGCTGCTGAGGACAGAGAAAGATGGAGTATGCTGGTTAAACGATCATCTGTGGTGCCCCTACGACCTTCGGGTTACGGGACAGGATAGGATAGGATAGGATATATATATATATATATATATATATATATATATATATATATATATATATATATATATATATATATATATATATATATATATATATCACACACATACACACACACACAGAGCTGACTATATATAGATAGATATGTGTGCGTTTGTGTGTAGGTGTGTGTGTGAGTGTGTGTTTAACCCTAAGTGTTTCCAGTATTGGCATAATATAATTATATAATGATTTACGAGGGAAATCCCTTTCAACAGCACAAATGCAAATATCTTCTATCCAAGAGTTCGCGAACAGCTCTCCACGAAAATCTGCTGAAACGTATGTCTCAAAGTCAATAAACTCTTTGACCAGAACAACAATACTTTCAAGCACTTTTCATCTCACTAAACTGTGCTGTTATAGCGCTTGTACCATAATAAGCTGTCTGCTATATAAAACACATATATATACACACACACACACTTAAAGAAAACAAATGGTGGGGTATATGAAAGAAGTTAGATTTTTAAACAATAGTATTATTTTAATAAGTACAATTAGAGGTCTTATCAGTCTGCGTAAATAAGATCTTGAACAACAAAAAATAAACAAACAAACAACCTAAAAAAAAACACTGGTCACATGACTTCTATAAACGGTATCAAATAACCATATCAAAAGTCGTTGCCTCCCCCCCCCCTTTCCCACCACCATGAACACACACGCATACACACACACAACCGCACACAACAAATACATCAAAACATCGTCGTTAATTCTACTGACATCGACACAAGGCGACTCCACTGATACTAACTCATCTAATAAATAAAGTTTATTTTAAATTAATCATTTCAATACGTTTTTAAAACATCTGTGTTCAAAGTTTGGAATACAAACTACAGTTAAAAGTTAGAAACAAACTTTGCAAAACAAACTGAAGTTCAAAGTGTGGAAAACCGACTTTAATCCAACGGAAAGCCATCAAATGATGAAACAAACAAAACACTTTTTGAACTCAAAATCAACGAAGTAACATTTCCAAAGGTAATGGCCATGCAACTCGTGACAAGAAAACGTTCCAACAACCAGGGCATTGAAAATCAAAGTCACAAACTGCTTCGAGGACCGAACATGAGCGATACAGCATTTGAAACTGTTTCGTGACAAAAAAGAGTTAGAGAAGACAATTAAAAACCTTAAGAAACAGCAGACGACCTTAAAGCTCTAAAAAGACTATGCTATGTAGGTAAGATCTGTGCGTGGATACAATTGAACTTTAATCACTTGACTGCCCTTCTTCGAGACATACTTGCAATCACCCGTGATCTAAATCCCTTCTGACGTCGTCCTGTCTTGGAGTGAAGATCTTAACCATTACCACTATACCCCCACCCACCCGACCCCTCCTCCCCTTCCCCGACTTGTTTTCCCCCTATATGAACCTCCTTATGTCCATACATACGCATTGTCGCTCATAATTATGAACAGGTATACGACCCCAATTCAGTTACCAAAATTTGAAACAAAAATCCATCATTTTAACTTCGCTGAGAGACCTAGCTAGACACAGAGGCATACATACACAGAAAGAGAGACAGAAATATATACACAAAAGCACGATGCTCACACACCCCTCGTACAAGCCCTTCTTTTATCCCGTTCGTCTTCTTACTCCATAATTCATAGATATATAATCCATAAAACTAAACAAAAAATGCCTTCGGTTATACAGGGAATCACAAAAAATGCACAAAGTTCAAAGAAAGACAGCGCTGTTTTGAACTTTAAAGTCAAACATAAAAGGAAGATTGAAGCCTTCTCCAATATCGATGATACGTACTTTTTCTCCCGACAGGGACTTACTCATCTCTATCCAACCTACACAAGATTGCAAGAGGCAGCACGACACTGTCTCCGACTATGCAGAAAACATGGCTAAGACATAATGATCACATAAAATGTAAAGGAATGCCACCGCGATGAGGACTAGCACAAAACAAGACATCAGTGATTGGGGGAAGTGGGGAGGGGGGGAGAGAAGAAGGGATATAGAGGGGACAAACCGAGAAGAAAACAACTTCATTCGACGAACTGCGAAGAACTAAATCTTCAAAAGATAAAAAGTAAGCAGATGAATAGTAGTAAAAGTAATTGAAATATGCTAATTTTCCACCTGTGTATTATATAGTGGCAAAATAAAATAAATATCTGCACATGCTGCAAATGTTTATCAGAAAGGACGAAAAAGACGAAAGAAGCCGTGGGGGAAGAACATATCCAAACAACACAATATATGTTAACTGTAAGACATGTGATATAATAAACTAATTACAAAAAGCAGCACAAAAACAAACCCGTTAGTAATTCTTATATAGACCTACGTTTCAAGCCATTAGCAATACATTAATTACACTATTTTGCTGCGAACTTTTGCGTTTCTACTTCGTCCCAAGGACAAACAGAAGCTCGGCTAACATAGCCTCCCCTCCTCTTCTCTTCCCCACCCCCACCACACACGCACGCGCGCACACACACACACACACACACAGAGCTCACATAGGACAACACATACATACAAACCCGCTAATGGCCATTTGCCATTTGACTTAATAACCCAGGCAAGGAAATTGTCATAGCTGCAAAGATATCATAGGAATGCAACAAACAAAAAGCTGTTCTCTCGATCAAATGCAGGTAGTGTATTTATAGACCAACGGTTGTGGAGTGTCATTCAGCAGCAAGAGGGGTTATTAATAACACTTTTGAATGTGACTGATGCCTGTGTCCAAACATAATATTTATTTCCTACTATAGCTGTTGCGTAGCTACGTGCAAGTATAACAGTAAAACTAGAAGGGCAAAGCCCATATGACTCACAAGCTGATTATGGACTCGCAATATTTAACATGAAAATGAGTGCCCAGAAAGAAAAAAAAAGGAAAGAAACGTTGGCATTAAAATGCAAATACCGAGTGTGATCTTTCTATGCTCTTGGCATTGAGATGACCTTGACGTCCGGCTCCAAAAACACTCATGTACTATAAAATAAACTACAGCAAAAGTTTTATTATAACCCCCTCTCCCCCAACTAAAAGGTGACCTTGGGATGACCTTGACCTTCGATTACCTTGACCTTGAGATGACCTTGATCTTCACGAGACCTCTCATGTATGTCTGATCAAATAACTAAATGTTGCTGCATACTATGAGTTAAAATGTACGATAACCTTTTTTTTTTTTTGTACGTTTTTGCAAAGCCTAAAATTACCCTGATCTTCAAGATCAACGCAAACACGGAAAATATAGAAAAATAGACATCTATCACCTTTAAATACAAGTTTGGACTTTATGCCTCTCATAGTTTATGGTCCAGGTCACGTCTAAGTACCTACACTAACCGACTTTGGACAGCTCCAGACCTTGACCTTGGCGTGAGGTTGACCTAATTTGTATAATATCAAGTATCAAAGAAGGTCTATATTAATAACCTAGAAAAAATAGTGAAATTTTGTGGAATTTTTTTTTTTAACATTAGCATTTGTTCACCCTGTGACCTTGACCTTAAAGTGAAGTCATTCATTCACTGAAAATTTATGATGCCCCACGAGTATACACCATTCTTACCAAGTTTGATTGCGATACCGGTCCTGATTTGGCTCGGAAGAGTCCGCTGGACCTAAAGCAATATTCATGTAATGTAATGTGATTGCGATACTTGTTCAAATTTAACACAGATTGACGGCGAACCGCGAACAGACAGACGGATATTTTTAAAATGTCATTTTTGGACTATTTAAATCTCGCACAGATTTGCAAAAATCTGAGAATTTTTTTTTTTAAAGATGTGTAAGTACGTAGACTTACATTGCTATGCATGTGAGTAAAAAAAAAAAAGTAAGTTACTACTGCTCTATCAGTTACTGGTTGGTCCTCAAGCTTGTCACAACCTATACGATTTAACATGTTTCGGCTAATGGATTTTGGTATAAACGAAGATTCTAGCTACTAGTTACATTAATGTTACCTGAAACGGGCCCACACAGTGTGTTATGTCATGGACTGTATTAAAGTGATTCACGTTTATTTATTTATTTATTTATTTATTTATTTATTCATTCATTAGTAATTTTGTGTTTAAATTTTACATTTCTTGAACTTTATTTTCACTCATGCGGGTGAAATAGCTACCTCCAGATCACTTTCTTGATAAGCTCAGCACGACTACCGTCTCATTCGTTTCCTGCAATTGATTAATAACAACATGTAAAGAAAGAAAAACAAATCACGGCAAAAACTGCTAATTTCATTCTTTTACAAAATTGTATATTCTTTTTGCTGACTTGTTTTTACGACTGTTCATTGTCTTTGTTGTTAAGTTCAAGATGCGACTGTGTAGGGGAAGGAGGGAGGTGGGGGGGGGGGGGGGGTATGAGAGAGGGAAAAGAGAGAGGAGGGGAGGGAGGGTTTCATAATTTACTGTTTATAACTTTACATGATTAAAATTTATATTCTTTTTGCCCATTTGTTTCTTCTACCTTTTCGTTGTTCTTTGTTCAAAGTTCAAGAAGGGAGCTGCCTGCCGAAAGAGATCGAAGGGTGGGGAGGGAGAGAGAGGGGGATGGATGGAGAAGGAAAGAGAGAGAGGTGAAGTGGAAGATAGAGAGAGAGAGAGAGAGAGAGAGAGAGAGAGAGAGAGAGAGAGAGAGAGAGAGAGAGAGAGAGACAGACAGACAGACAGACAGACACACAGAGAGACAGACAGACAGACAGACAGACAGACAGAGCAACTCATTCTTTCGAACAACTTTAGAAATCTATCTTCGGTTGTGCACAGTTCGCTCCACCTTAACAACCCCAGAGAAATCTATCGTGTTTTACTTCTTTCTTTTTTTTTTAATTAAATTTTAATAGTTTCAGCATTCTTACTCTCTTTATAATTTGTGTCAACGGGGCTGACCGTCTGCGCCAGTGCAAATGAAAGTCACAATAAGAAACAACAACAAAAAAACATCGCTTAAAAGGGATGGTGAAGAGAAAAAAGATGGAGGGAGGCAGAGTGAAACTTTATTTATTTATGATATCTATCTAATCTAATCTAATCTAACCTAACCTAACCTCCCTCCCTGTCTGTCTGTCTGTCTGTCTGTCTATCTGTCTGTCTATCTATCTATTTTTAAACAAAACCTGTTACCCCAGCGAGGAATGTCCAGGTTATTGCCCTTTCTATTTCCGTCTCGTAAAAACGGGCTATTGTGGTCTCTGTCCTAAAAAGAATTAATTACATTATCCGAATTCGCTCTGATATCATCATCGTCGTCATCATCATGTTCTTCATCATCATCATCATCAACATGTCGTCATTATCAACGTCACCGTTATCATCATCATCATCTCTTCTTCCTACCCTATCCTATCCCGTAACTCGAAAGTTGTTGGGGCACCAAAGATGATCGTGTAACCAGCGTACTCCATCTTTCTCTGTCTTAGCAACCCTCATGGCTTCGCTCAGTGTCAAGCCAGTCCATTCTCGAATATTGTCCTCCCACCTCTTTTTCTGCCTAATTGCACCGTGCCTTGCACGATGGTTTCTGCAAGGCCAGATGCTCTGGTGACGTGGCCATACTATCGGAGTTTCCGTTTCTTCCCTATGATTATGTCATCGTGTTGTCCAATGGCTTGTGTGATGGTCTGTCGGACTTCGACGTTGGTGATGTGCTGGGTATAGAAAATGTCCAGAAGTCTTCTGTAGCACATCATTTATCTCCATGCTTTGTATTCTTCGTTGTAGATCTGTAGTGAGGGTTCATGTTTTGCAAGCGTATAGGAAGATGGAGATGACAAGGGAGCCTTACCTTGGAGTGTAAACTGATGGTCTTGTATTTCCAAATGGGCTTCAACCTTGTCAGGGCAGCAGTTGTTTGTGCGACCCTGGTGATGATGATGAATGATGATGATGATGATGATGATGATGATGATGATGATGATGATGATGATGATGATGATGATGATGATGATGATGATGATGATGATTACACTCATACCAGAATACTACAATGCCAACCCTTCCTTTTTTTAATTTCTTTTCTTTTCCCATCCCCAATCTTTTTCCTTTTTTTTAAAAATTACACTCACCCTCATCTCCTACTTCTTCTTCTGTTTATGTAACTATTTAGGAATGGTGTCAATAATTTGGACCCCTTCTCATAAATACCAGTTCGTTGCCTGCCCGACACCCGACACTACAGTTCCTACACTCCTCAGGCAAGGACAACATAGAATGATAGTATTTCAAATTCATCCGTCATGAATCCAGTCAACCTTATCATTCACACCGAGTATCAGAGCTCTATCTTGTCGCCTGCAAGTCTGTCTCTATGTTTTCCTATCCCACTGCCCTTCTTTCTCACTATAGTCAAAGCTCTTTAATATAGTCTTTCTCTTTGTTCAAGAGTGTTCGTTGATTTCCGGATCCTCCGTAAGAAAACCAACGACTGAACATGCGGCCGTCCTTCAAGATGGACACTTCGCAGGGGAAGTGGGAATCATCATGCATAGGGCGAATCTCTGTGTGGGTGGGTTGGGTCTCTCTCTCTCTCTCTCTCTCTCTCTCTCTCTCTCATTTTTTCAAATTATATGTTGCCTTCGTAGACTACAAAAAAGCGTTTGACACTGTGGATAGGGAACAGTTATGGCAAGTACTTGAAAAACTAAAAGCATCGACCAAAATGATTAAGATGATAAAAGCAATGTATGCTTCTGTTGAGTCTTGTGTAAAATGGAGATAAAAATTAACAGATTTTTTTTTACTTGCCCTTCTGGAGTTAAACAAGGCTGTCTTTTTAGCCCATTAATCTTCTCGTTGTTAATTTCGGAAGTAGCCGACTCTGTACGCTTAATCGGAAGACATGGCATTCAGCTGTTCCCAGGCTTAGAAGAACTGTTCTTGCTGCTTTTTGCCGATGATATTGTGTTAATTTCCACAACGCCTGTTGGGCTTCAAAATCAGTTAAATAATTTATATGTAGCGTCCAAGACTGTTGGCCTCACCGTAAATCTTGACAAGACCAAAGTGATGGTTTTTCGCAAAGGGGCACATGTTGCAGAAAGGGAAAAATGGCATTTGGAAGGGCAGGAATTAGAAATAGTAAACAAGTATAAAAATCTAGGATACATGCTGACAACTAAATTGTCGAATAACATTGCATGTAAAGAATATGCAAGCAAAGCAAAGGGTAAAACTGTTGACCTTATGAAAACCATGTGGGCTTTGGGAAGTTTTGACTCTACAGTGTTTTTTCGTATTTTTGATGCACAGATTAAACCCATGTTGTTGTATGCTTCCGAGATCTGGGGAGCCTTCAAGGTTCCAGCTATTGAGTCCGCTCATCTTTTTTCATGCAAACGTTTTTTGGGTGTGTCAAACAAGACACCTAACCATATGACATGTGGTGATACAGGAAGATACCCCATGTTTATTGAAACCAGTGTCTCCACGTTGAGATACTGGCTGAAGGTAAAAGAAATGGAACCAAGCAGATTCCCCAGACAAGTTCTAACCATGCAGGAAAACGATTTAACCTCAACTGGTCCAAGCCCAAACAACTGGGCGAGTAATGTCAGAGACCTCCTTGAGAGGTATGGTTTTATGCACGTTTGGACAGAGGGAGTAACTAACAAAACAGCTTTTCTGAACTCTTTCCGACAGCAAATGATTGTAAAATTTCAGGAAGACTAAAGAGTGAAATTAATGTCCAGTGAAAGATTTTCAGTTTACCGCATATTTAAAGAACTTCACAAAGCTGAACCGTATATTGATTGCATAACCATCAAAAAATTTAGGGATTCTCTGATACGATTTCGCTTTGGTTTAAATGAACTAGGGATAAACAAAAGATACCACGATACACTCAACAAAAATTGCCCTTTCTGTCCAGGCGTGCTGGAAAACGAATATCACTTTCTTTTTGTATGCCCAATGTATCATGAATTGAGATGCAAGTACTTGTCGCATGTGCAGACAATAAATTTAAGCTCTGAGGAATGTATAAAAAATGCTCTTTTGGATTGTCCAGGGGATGTAGCAAGGAAAATGGCAATGTTCATTTTTTATACCTTGAAAAAAAGAGACGAGTCACTCCAGTAGGGGAAGGAATCGGCGTACATGCAAATCTAACTTGTTATATATGTGTTGAATATTTTTTTTTTTAAATATTTATTTTATATTTATTTTATTTAATTTTCAAATTTAGTGCGTGCGAAAGAGTATGTAAAATGTGATGGGTCGCTGGCTTAAACACATTAAAATTTTGTCAATTGTCAATTCTCTCTCTCTCTCTCTCTCTCTCTCTCTCTCTCTCTCTCTCTCTCTCTCTCTCTCTCTCTCAAGCAACACAAAACCAAGCACAGTCCACCATCTAAGCTAGTACATAATTATACTATCTATGACTTGCGTTACAACCATCAAAGTTTAGTAACTCGATGCTCCCATTATCAACTTCAAGGTTTCGCCACAGTGCTAGAGACCAATCCTTCCAGCCCTGTTAAATTCTTCCGACATAAAACAACAACAACAACAACAACGGGGCATAATTAAATCCCTGAAAAAAGGATCGAGTGAGGCTGTACTAGCATTTTACTCACTTATTGCCACGACGTGGAAAACGGAACAAAGTCAAGTCAAGTCAACCAAACTTTATTACCCACAATAAAGAGTTCATACAGCACATTGCGTCTCAGGGAATAAGAAAGGAAGAACAGAAATAAAAATTTTAAAAACAAATAGAACAAAATATAAAATCATTATCACACACAATCTCTTCCAGTTCTTTCTAACTACGAACGAACATCCACCAACAGAAAAAAAGTACCGTTAATTTAATTTGGTTGACAGAACCATTTATATCATGCATAGACATTTAAGATAACTTTTCCTTCATCATAATTGTTTTAGGGTATGAACGTAATATATAATATGTAATAGTATTAAATTACACGGAGGAGAAGCTACGTAAGGAAGGACGATTTATGTTTGTATACAGAGGTAAGGTATTAAAAAAAATTTTACGTAAAACAGCCGATTACTTAGTCATAGAGCCCAGACCAATCTAATGGTTACAATGCTTTGTACGATTTGTCCAGGGAACACATACACAAAAACGAGAAACACACAACTAGTTAAAATGTTATGCTGCTCGTTGCTGAAATGCTTTGCCACATGGCTTATCACCGTAGTTTCACTGCTTATCGCAGAAACCAAGGAAGGAGGGAATCTAAAACAACTAAACATGGCCTGCTGGGTTATCTTCATCATGACTGTGTTTTCGTGCCTCCAAGACGATGAAAATGTTGTGCTGTGTTGCTGGCTAGACGACCTAGAAAGAGTGACGCTCGTATTACTCGTAAAAGGCGCTGCTCTGTTTTTACATTTCCTCTATCCAGTTCTTGCCCCCCAAAGAAAGAGCAACACAATGCAGATTGAAACAATAATGCAAGAAGGGTAACACCCGCTATGGTATTGAAAAGAATATAAATAGGACGAAAGGGCAGGTTAGAGAGGGACACCTTGAACAAAAGCCTGCATGGGAGTAGTTAGTGCCCTTGCACTGTTTACCCTCTCTGCCCGTCTGTCACTGGCAGCACCACAGCTGTGAGCTTTCCTCCAATCAACTAGCCCAGGCTTCTCTCTGCGTGATAAGATGTCTGTTATTCACCGACACCCTTATTATTCTACAGAGATTAAAAAGATTAAACTAAAGTATATCCAAGAAGTTTGTGATGAGATCCACTCACGTGTTCTCTGTGTGTGTGTGTGTGGGTGTGTGTGTGGGTGGTTGTATAAGCACGACTTGGGGGTCCAGGGCCTAAAACACTGCATTGAAATGGGGGTCCAATTTTGAAGTGGGGTCCGATCCCCGGACCTCACTTTTTTTATTGCATATTCAAGATTCCCGAGGCAAAATTTGCCTTCTGACGAAATTTCAGACCGGGCCCCATTTTCAGTAGTAACTGCGAAGTGTGGATTTTGCGTTTGCTCCAAGAATTACAAGCAGAGTGTGGAGCATGCGTGTGTGTAAAGGGACATAATTCGATAAAGTTATTTCACGTATCTCCCTTGTTCGCGGGCCCGCCGCTAAAGTTGCAGCCAGAAGGAGCCATAATTGTCTTTGTCTACAGAGATCAGAAGGTAATTATGATTTATCATTGATTGCACACAAGTTTGTTTAAGTCAGAAGTTAGCTAAGCATGGCTAACCGTTTGTATATTGAAACAAGATATTTAGATCTAGTTCTAAAATTGAGGGAGAGGGAATGATGCCTGGCCCTTTGCCCACAGACGCTGACACAGGCTCTGAACCAGTTCTTTTGTCTTTGTAAACTCGTAGGTCTCAATTACTATGATACATTATATATTATAGTAATATTATAGTATATTATAGTAATTGAGGCCTACGATTTTACACAGACGAAAAAAGAGACTTCAAAGCATGTTGGCGCCTTACCTTTTGCAATGTCTCGTCGTGATCTGTAGTGCTAGACGTTCTTCTATGTGTTTAAAATGGTGACAACTATGGAATCAGAGTTTTTGTTTGTTTGTTGCAGTGTTGGTTCATCGTATTTCTTTATTAGTAAGATGTGGGTAATCAAAACTGACAGAGGGTGGGGGTGGAGGAGGGTGGGGGTGGAGTGGTGTGTGGAAGATTTATAAGCTCTTTGCTAGATCCCCGAAACTGTGCAAATGTTATGCCGTAGAACTAGAACAGTTTCATAACATTATCGTTTGAAATGAAACCATACATAGATCGTATACACCTAGATCTAGTTATTGAAGATGATAATACATGATTAAACTGATTTGCATTATTTATTCACGTTCTCTTTGTTTTATACGTTACCACCAATTTTATTCTTGTCTACAGAGTGACTTATATCACAAATACTGTTGTGTGTATTTGTCGTTTTTGAACTACAAACATATACAATTTTACATATTGTATGTGGTTTAGATATGATAAAATATTTGGAAGAGGATATAATTACCCAGGGAAAATATGTATGCATAACCATACCGACCCGGATTTTTTTCACTCTTTTTCTTTTACATTTTATCGCTTAGCATTAACGTAACTTACGCTGGGCCTGTGTTTTATGGCCTAATGAACATTTGAAAATATAATTGCTTTTAAAATTTGCAGGAATCAGCAGATGGCTGGTTCCACGCCTAAAGAAAAGATAAAATTCATCTCAGCCCAGGATGTTTTTACTTTCTTGAAAGAAAGGTAATTATCTGATTTTGATGTGTGCTGTTCACAAATCCTATTGTTTGTGTGGTTTAATTGCATCAGTGTGGTCTTTTACTTTCTGTTATAAATAATAAGCTTTATCATTTATAGTTTTTAAAGTGTGTCTGATGTTAAATTTTCAAACTTTTACATTATATCGGTGAAAGTTTTAGCGTAAGTGCAAGATATCCTAATTGGATTGTTCTCGAAGGTTGACATAAACTGTCCGGAGAAAATCCGAGCGGTCCGGATGTTTCACTTTGGAGTTTTGTTGGCTTTTGCGCAAGGTAGCAAAGTACTTTGTTGGTCCCTGTACTGTCATGACGAAGACTATCACAGCACAACTCCGGCCTTACCCATCCTCCTCTTGAGTACATTTTAAATAGATTTCTGTGCAGAGAACTGCATTTGGTCTGTCGCTAAAAGTTCCTGCTTTTGACAAACTGTTGGCACTTGGTCCCATCTATGAACTGAAAGCTAAATTACATTTTTGTCATGTCTTTTAAAAGCAGCTTTTTTTAGAGTTTAAAATAACCGTAAATGTTACACGTTTTTTAAACAATCACTTGGTTCCTTCTGTGTGTGTGTGTGATGATGGGTAGGTGAGGGCGCTTGAGTAAAAGGTACTAATCCTATCCTATCTCATAACTCGGAAGTCGTTGGGGCACCACAGATGATTGTTTAACCAGTGCACTCCATCGTTCTCCGTCCTCAGCAGCCCCCCGCATGGCCTCTTCAGATGCCACTGTATATTTTCGGTAGGCATCAGCTCCCTGCAAGGTGTTCTTTTTCCTTTTCATCTCTCTTCGTTTGTCACACAGGTCCAAAAGTGCAGTGTGTTATACGGTTTCTTCTTTGGGCGGTGCTTGCCAAGGATCTCGATGGCGGCATCTGCATCTGCCACTGCTGAGTTGAATGAGGTGGTCATGGTGTTGACATCTACTTCACCAGTTCCTAAAACGAGCAGTGGTGCAAATTCCCTCCAATTGTGGCTTGGAATTTTTCTGCCACCTTCAGATTTTGCAGTTTGTCCTGGTTGAACTTTAGCCTGGTGCACTGTACTTTGTTTACTCTCTTTAAGTGGTGCCAGAAGGACATCATCAGGAGGTCGTGGTCGCTTCCGATGTGTGCTCCTGGAAAAGTGCGTGTATTGCCAATGTTGACGCTTGATCTGAAGCGGTTTTTGACCATAATGTAGTCGATCTGGTTGTGATGCTCCCCGCTGGGACTGTGCCAGGTCCATCGTCTGGATTTTTTGTGGGGACCAAGCATGTTTGCCAGTATCAGATTATTGTATCTGGCAAACTCCAAGAGTCTAAGACCTCTGTTATTTGTCTCGTTGTTGCAATGGGGTCCACGTGTGTCTCCCCAGATGTTTAAATTTAATTTAATCACATTTTATATAGCGCTTTACCAGCTCAAGAGCTGCTCAAGGCGCTGGTCGATACAGGATCTAACTCAAGCCGCCCGAGGCGCCCACTTGCAGCCTTTTGGCACATAGTCTGACTCCCAGACGACTGAGCTCAATCCTGGGCGATCGGGGATGGGGAGAAGGGACCTAGAGCATGCTGGATGTATTTGTGTAGCCAGCACTCGCCCGTCTAGGACATGAGCGCCAGGATCTTTAAAGTCCATGCGATGGAATGCGTGCGTGCACAGACTATACCTCGGTTTATACTCTCATCCGAATTACTTAATACACTAAACCATTATGTGGTACGCATCTTGGGAAACCTTGGCATTCCAGATGCTTTGCATTATGATTATGTCCTTTTCCGGCACTTTGTCAAGGACAGCCTGTAGGAGGTTCATAGAAATCTTTGACTTCGTTGTCGTCATTTTCCAATGTTGTGGCATAGGCCTGGATGATGGTGATGTTGAAAGGGGATGCCCTTAGACGGATAGTAATTGAGTCTACTGAAGACTGGGCCTCAACCCATGACAGTGGCCAGAATGTCTTTGTGGACCAAGAATCCAACGCCATGTTCGTATTTGTCTTCTCTCCTGCTGAAATAAGGCTTGAAGCCTTTATATCGGTCGTTGTTTCACCTAAGCCTTTCCAGCGCAGTTTGCTGATACATAAAATCTTCCATCGATAGCGGTCCAGCTCGTGTGCCAACTCTTCTGATTTATCTTCCCCAGTTAGGGTCCTTACATTCCAGATTCCTATGACAAATGTGTGACTTGTGCGGATCTTGCTAAGTTGTCCATCCTGGTGGACAACGGATGGCGCGGTCCTTGATGACCTTGTCGACAACCGGTTCGGAATGGAGTGAGAAGTTCTTTTCATCATGGCTCGCCTTTCCCCGAGCACGTGGTCGTTGAACCTATGATCGATCCCACACTTATCAGGCGCCATTGGTTTCGGCCTGTCAACAAGGCAAGTCAGTCCCGCCTTAGACCACGCGGCCACAACGCCTAAATGGCAAAACATTCAGTTTTAGGTAAAGTGTAAGTTGGACCTCACTTTGAGCTACAATGAAAAGTCAGAGTACATCAAGTGTTGTTGGGACCCCACTTTAGGTGTATAAAATAATAGAACAAAATGTATAAACGCGGGTGTTTTTTTTCAATGTAAGTTTTTAAAAAATGTTTTGTTGTGTTGATGAAATGAAGCCAGTGCAGAGATCTGCAAGCCAAATACATGTTATTTTGTTTTCTGTTTGACACAGATGTAACACTTATTATAAGAAAGCTGTTGGTGCACTCTGATGTTGCATTCTGTTTGTTACAGTAACCTGAGTCTGAAACAAGTCTTACACTATACAGTTCAAGCGTAAGGTCCAGTGAAAAGTGAGTTGTTTTCTTGTTTATAGATTTAGTACTTTATTTACTTATTGGTAGTAATAGTCGTTTTCGTCTGTTTTCTTCCACATTTTCCTGTAGAAATGTGTATTATAATTGAACTTTCAATTATATTGGTGACTTTATGATGGTCAATACTGCTAAGGTAAAGTTTAAGCTGACCTGATAGTTTCTTGATCACTACAAATGCAGGAAAGAGCCAGTGACAGGTGGGAACCATACAGTGTTACTGAATGATTGATTTGATTTAGTTAGTAATTATCTCCAGTCATATAAGTTGATAGTTGGTAAGTTATAACCCACTTCAACAAAAAGGTCATTTTAATTTTTTTTTTCCTTTTTACACTTTATTGTCCATTTTATCGGGAAAGTCTGGGCTGCCTCCCCTTGGGAAGGCGTAGCCGCAGCAAATTGTGCTGGGGGAACAAACCAAAGTACCCAGAAAAAAACCCGAGACGTCCGAGTCGAAAGTAAATAATATTCGGAGAAACATAACGGCCCAGAGGCGGGATCGATCCCACATCTATCAGACACCATTGGTTTCTAGCCTGTCGACAATGCAAGTTAGCCCTGCCTTAGACCATGCTGCCACAACGCCTAAATGGCAAAACATTTAGTGTAGGTAAAGTGTAAGTTGAACCTCATTTTGCGATACAATGAAAAGTCAGATTACATGAAGTGTTGTTGGGACCCCACTTTAGTTGTATACAATACAATGTAAAACAAAATGTATGAAAGTGTTTTTTTATTGATGTATTTATTGTTGTTGTTGTTATGTTGATGAAGTCAGTGCAAAGAACTGCAGATTAGCTAAATGCTATTTTGTATAAGTGTTTAACACAGCTGTACCACTTATAAAAAAAGCTGTTGGTGCACTCTGATGTTGAAAAAAAAATTAACTAGACCACCACTTAGGTTGATCAAGCCAGCAAAGATATAAGCTTCATCACATTTAATGTTGACTGCGTTATTAAAGACAAGGTATAAGCTGGAAACCCCATTGTATGTTGTGATGAGATTACTAAACACAAAGTATAAGACGGACCCCACTTCACACTGTGAAATCCAGTGTGGATAAAATAGGCTGGGCTCTGCTTTACGTTGATTCTATCAGTGCAGACAAGAAAGTACAGGACATGTTTTTATTGTAGCATCTTTACACAAGCAAATATGTATCTATAAAAGCTGTGAGTGTGCAGTCTTCTAATCTGATTTCTCTTTGCTGTTGAACAGGATGCTGCCCACTAAACTACAATGTAACAAATGCAGGAAATCGCCTGTGACAGGTGAGAAACACACAGAATTACTGAATGATTGATTTGTTTAGTTAGTAGACATATTTCCAGTCATAGAAGTAGGTAGTTTTAAATTGCAATTTTCATTTGCCATGACAATGCTTTATTTGGCCTTGCTGCAATGACATTTAAAGTGTCGTTTGCAAGCAAGTGGTAAATGTAGCCTAGTAGAAATCTTGCAATTCAGTTTATTGGTAAGTTAAATACACTTAATAAACAACAAAACGTAAACGTCTGAATAGCAAACTATTCATTGTATGTAAAGTGTATGCTGGACCTCACTTTAAGCTACAATGAAAGTCAGAGTACTTGAAGTGCTGTTGGGACCCCACTTTACCTGTTTAAAATACCGTGTAGAACAACATGTATGAAAGATTTTTTTTTAATTTAGTTTTTTTGTTTTTGGCTTTTTTGTTTTTAAACAAATATAAAATGTTTTGTTATGTTGATAATGTCAGTGTATTGGTACATGGTGAGTTAAAACCCACTTCAACAACAATGAAATGTAAACGTACAGTATAACTCATTAACTGGCAATACATTAAGTGTAGGTAAAGTATAAGTTGGACCTCACTTTGAGATACAATGAAAAGTCAGATTACATGAAGTTTTGTTGGGACCCCCACTTTAGTTGTATACATTACAATGTAAAACAAAATGTAGGAAAGTGTGTTTTTTTATTGATATATTTATTTATTGTTGTGTTGGTATGTTGGTGAAGTCAGTGCAAAGAACTGCAGATTAGATACATACATGTTATTTTGTATATGTGTTGGACACAGCGGTACCACTTATAAGAAAGCTGTTGGTGCACTCTGATGTTGAATGGTGTTTGTTACAGTGACCCTGAGTCTGAAGGCAGTGTTACTGCTTGTGGTTCAAGCCCAATAGAAAGGTAGTATTTACACTTATTTATATAGTAATTTGTGTGCTTTGATTTTATTTAGCTTGATTTAGTTAGTAATTTATTTACTCCGATCAACTTCATTCAAGTTAGTACAGGTTTAGAAATAGCTCGATATTTATTTATTGCAATCAATTCCGTGAAAATAAAGATTAAGATTGAAATAATTTTCTGCAGACCATGTCAGGAAAGAAAAACAATATGCTGGATTGACCTTAATTTACATTGGAAATAAATGGATGATAAAATACGAGCTGTGCCAAGTATTATAAGAAAGCAACTGGTGTTTCTCTGATGTGCATTGCGTTTGTTACAGTAACCCTGAGTCTGACACAAGTGTTCCACATTGCACTTCAAGCCAAAGGTCCAGTGAAAAGTGAGTTGTTATTCTTGTTTATAGATGTAGTACTTTATTTACTTATTAATATAACAGACCATTTCGTCTGTTTCATTACACATTTCCCTATAATAATGTATATTATTAGTAAATTTCAATTACATTGGTGACTTTATGATGGTCAAGTCTGCTAAAATAAAGTTTAAGTTGACCTTTCTTGATCACGTCAGTAGAGATAAATTATATGGTGAGCTGACAGTATGTTGATCAAGTCAGTGGAGATAAAGAATATGTGGATCTTACTTAATGATGCTCAAGTCAACGAAGATGATCAAACCAGCCAAGATCTATTATAAACTTCACTACGTTTAATGTTAATCAAGTTATTAAAGACAAGGTATATATATAAGCTGGTAACCATTACATGTGATGAGATTACTAAAAACAGTCAGTGCATGCAAGAAAGTACAGGACGTGTTTTCTGGTAGCATCTTTATTCAAGCAAATAATGTATCGGTAAAAGCTATGAGTGCGCAGTCTTCTAATCTGAGTTCCCTTTGCTGTCGTACAGGATGCTGCAAACGAAACTACAAATGCAGGAAACAGCCAGTGACAGGTGAGAACCATAGGGAGTTTGTGAACGATTGATTTGTTTTAGTTAACAGCTATCTCCAGTCATATAAGTAGATGTAAATTGCAATTTGTACTTGTTATTGCAATAAATTATTAGGCCATGCAGAATAAAATCAAAAGTATTATTATTATTATTATTATTATTATTATTATTATTATTATTATTATTATTATTATTATTATATCATCACTTTGTATATAGCGCTTTTATTTGCGCTTATATTTGCAATTCAGTGTATTGCTAAGTTAAATCCCACTTAACAACAACAAAACGTAAACGTCTAAATGGCAAAACATTCAGTATAAGTAAAGTATAAGTTGGACCTCACTTTGAGGTACAAAGAAATGTCAGATTATATGAAGTGTTGTTGGGACCTCACTTTACTGGTATAAATTACAGTGTAAAACAAAACGAAGGCAAGCTTTTTTTTCTTTTTTTTTAATTATTGTTTTGTTTTGTTGATGAAGTCAGTGCAGAGAACTGCAAGCCAAATACGAGTTATTTTGTATAACTGTTTAACATAGATGAAACATTTATTATAAGAAAACATTTGGTGCATTGTGATGTTGAATTGTGTTTGTTACAGTGAACATGAGTCTGACGTCAGTGTACGTGTTCCTGCTCGCCGTTCAATCCCAGTTAAAAGGTGAGTAGTTACACTTATTTATATAATAATTTCTATGCTTTGATTTTATTTAGTTTGATCCTATCCTATCCTATCCTATCCCATCCCGTAACTCGGAGGTCGTAGGGGCACCACAGATGATTGTTTAAACAGCGTACTCCATCTTTCCCTGTCCTCAGCAACCCTGATTGTTTTGCTCAGTGTCAAACCAGTCCATTCTCGAATGTTGTCCTCCCACCTCTTTTTCGGTTTTCCTCTTCTTCTACCTCCTTGCACAGTGCCTTGCAGGATGGTCTTTGCAAGACCTGATGATCTGGTGACGTGGCCATACCATCGGAGTTTTCGTTTTTTCACTAATGTGAGCAGGTCATTGTGCTGTCCAATGGCTTCTGTGATGGTCTGTCGGACCTCCTCGTTGGTGATGTGCTGGGTATAGGAAATGCCCAGAAGTCTTCTGTAGCACCTCATCTCCATGCTTTGTATTCTTCGTTGGAGATCTGCTGTGAGGGTCCATGTTTCGCAAGCATATAGGAAGATGGAGCGCAGCAGCCTTACCTTGAAATGTAGACTGATGTCCTTTTGTGCAGATCGAGTCAGTGAAAAAAAAGAATTAGATTGATGTCCTTTTGTGCAGATCATGTCAGAAAAAAACAACTACACAATATGCTGGATGGACCAGCATTGAAAATGTATGGGTGGTAAAAATGCAAGCTGTGTTAAGTATTATAATAAAGCCGTGGACTCTGACGCAAGTGTTCATGCTTACACTTCAAGCAAAGGTAATAGGTGAGTAGTAGATATAAATATAAAATGTATTTACTTTGTGCAAGTCAGTGAAGATAAGAAACGACTAGATATCTGTTAATGGTGTGGCCTAGTAGCGTAGTGGTTTGGGCACATGCTATATTTGGGGGTTCGAATTCCCTACCTATTAGCAAAGGAAACCAGCACCCTAAACCAACTGTGTTATCAGGCCACTACAGTTAAGTTTCCCTCAAATTATTCCTTAAATAATAACAATCCAAAAATTAATTGGTTATTTTAGCAAAATTAACTGATGCTATAAACTTTTTGACTCACATGCATGGCAGTGTGAGTCTATGTACTCACCACCACTCATCTCCCCCACCCCCACCCTCAAATTTTTGTAAAAAAATCAAAATGTTTGCAAATCCATGCGTGATAAGTCCTAAATAGTCCAAAATTGACATTATTTTTTTTTATGGCATCCATCCGTCGGTCTGTCCACCGTCAGCCGTCCGTCTGTGCAAAACTTGCAAGTGAATTAATATCTCAGAACTACAACCATTTCCAACCTTGGTAAGATGGTGTATATTCATTAGACCTCCATAGTGATCAGTGGATGACTTCACTTCAAAGCCAAGGTCACAAGGTAAACAAATGTTATTTTTGACAAAAAAAAAGACAATTTTCACAATTTTTTTTCTCCAAGTTATTATTATTGAACTTATGATTCTTTTATGCATGATGAATATCAATGAGACACACATACTAGGCAAATTTGGTCAACCTCACTCCATCGTCAAGGTCACTGGATATGTCAAAAGTCGGTTAGTATAGGTACTTTGAAGTGACCTCGACCCTGAGATATAAAGTCCAAACTTGTAGTTAGAGATGACAGATTGATTGTTCATGTACGTTTCAATTTTGCGTTTATTTTTGAAGGGTCAAGTTCATTTTAGACCTGACAAAATCATAAAAAATGGGTAATCAGTGGAATGATTATTTATTCATCACGTAATTGTCATGGTGATCCCAAGGTAACTTTTTTTGGGGGGGGGTGGGTGGGTGGGGGTGGGAGGGAGGTGAGGAGGAGGAGTGGACATAATGCCACTTTTGCTATAGTTTATTTCATAGTACATGAGTATATTTGGAGCTGAAGGTCAAGGTAATCTCAAAGCCAAGAGTATAGAAAGATCAAAGTCGCTATTACTTTGCATTTTAATGCCACCGTTTCTTGTTTCTTCTTATGGGCACTCATTTCCATGTTAAAAATATAAGTTCCATAAGGAGCATGTGAGTCTTGTGGGCTTTGCCCTTCTAGTTTGTTATTAAGAAATGTGTTTATAATTATAATGTATGATTATTCGTAATCATTGTTCTTATGTTTTAAACGAAATTCATTACTTTACTTGTTTATTTGCATGCTTTGTTGTCCTTATTACAAATACCATGAAGACTTGTTTTCTTATGTGAGGAGAGACAGAAATATACAATCAATAAATGGGCAGTTAAAATATGGTTTATTATGAAACAATGTATGATAATGCTACGTAAAGGGGGTTAGTCGTCGGTTTTCTATGCCGAAGGTAGCGGGTTCGATTTCCGCAAAGAATGAACGTATGTGACTTAGGTACCAGACTATTGAAGTCACCGAGGGTTTTCTCCGGGTACTCCGGTTTCATCCCTCTCTTCAATAATGGTATTTCAAAAATAAAATCGAATTTCCTTTCAATCTTCTAATAGTGATCTCCGTGCCTTTACACCACATGTTTGAGTGATATATGTGTGTTTGTTGAGTGTGTGAGAGTGGGTGAAACATAATATTATGTGCATGTATGTTAGTACAGATCGCCGCGCTTTGAGCCTAAGTGGTGATTTGGGGAAAAGCGCGTAAATAGCATCCACTATTATTATTATTATTATTATTATTATTATTATTATTATTATTATTATTATTATATTTCTAAATTTTTATTATAGATGCTAGGTTTAGTTTGTATTTGATTTTCTTTGCAGAAGGAAATGGGACAAGCAACATTGTTGCTTCTATTGCCAAAGATTGATCATCAAGATGGCACACCACCCTTGAGAGAGCCCATAGTGAAGAGACTGATGTGGCATATGCCCTCGAACTTCGCAAAGAACTAATTATTTCGTATATGTAGCTGTTGTTTAAAAATACTTAAGTTTTTTTGTGTGCTTGCTTTGGAAAATAGATGTTCGATTTTAATTGCAACTCATTGGTACTATTATTTACAACCGTTCCAAAATAAGATGTTATGAGTAATTAAATTGTAATTGGACAAATACAAATAAGCCAATATGTTGATAAAATCTATAAATGAAAGCAAATATTAAATTACAAAGCAATGAATTGTTACTTTTAGTTCTTCACTTCTTCAAACATAACGGATGTTACTTAATTATGAGCACACCTCATATGGAAGTTTTGTGTTAATACACTTTGAAACAAGACCAATTGACTTGAGTCTCTCTCTCTCTGTATCACTTGCTGGCTGGCTGTCTCTCTCTCTCTCTCTCTCTGTATCTCTTGCTGGCTGGCTGTCTCTCTCTCTCTCTCTCTCTCTCTGTATCACTTGCTGGCTGGCTCTCTCTCTCTCTCTCTCTCTCTCTCTCTCTCTCTCTCTCTCTCTCTCTCACTTCTGATGATTCTTGCTCTCTCACTTGATTTTGATTTCATGTTTATACAGACTATAGGCACTTGGTGATAAAATACTCTAGAAACACAATCACCCACTCTCTCCACACACATAATGAAATAAATATGTTTATAAATAATTAAATACAATAGAAAGCCTATATTACACACATTTCTGTAATAGCATGAATTATATTTGACTTTCTTTCAAAATGCACATAGGTAAAAGGTGTAAATTTTAATCACAGTTTTAATCCATTTCTCAAATACATAGGAAAAAGAATAATTAAGCTTTCAATAATTAATGCACTTTTCAAACATGTCTTGGGGGGTATGAATTTGAAAGAGATAAAATATTTTAAAAATAAATATATATAAAAATAAAAAAATAAAAATTATATACTTTTTAAAAAATATATATATCGTCGGTGTCCATTCAAAACCTCGTATGTCCCAAAATACAGTTTTGAGAAAAATGAAAAAAACTGTTTTAAAAAATCAGGTGTCACCAAAACAAATGGTTTTAGTATAATTTGTATTCAGTATTGAACAGGAAATTTGGCAGTAATAGTGACAAGATTTAGAGCGCATGTTTGTTTGTGAAATAGACAAAAACGTTCACATACGAGGTTTTTACTATTTTGTATGAGCTGGAAGTTGCAACTTACGAGGTTTTGACTGTTTTGCTTGAGCTTGAAGTTGCAAGTTATAAGGATTAGTCACAATAGCAAACAACAAAGGAAACATCAATACAAAATAAAAGACCGAAAAATGCAGTTGAAAACATTGTCAAAGTTGTTTTATTCAATAATGCAGACACAACCCTTGTCTTTACAAAATTGAAATAGGCTTATAGGCCATTGATAGATTAACACTGTAACACCCAGCAATCAATGAACGCGTTGTTGCATTCATCACTGACATAATAATGTCCTTCTGACCAGTAGGCTACAAGCCCTGTAGTTAAAGTAGCACGAAATCCTTTCTCGGAAATTTCCTGTGAAATGAATTATAAGATGTAAGCTAAGTAACACATTACACTTATGTGAAGTTTTTATTACCTTAACATAACAGTCTAAATGAACTTTTATTACCATAACATAATAGTCTAAATTAACTTTCATTAACGTGATAGTCTTAAGTAACTGTTATTACCGTAACGGTTTAAATGGATTTTATTACCATATTACATGAACGTTTACTACCAAAAGTCTAAATTAACATGTATTACCATAATATAAGCCTAAATGAACCACCATCGGCTCATGGAATGTTCGGACCATGTACGAATCAGGAAAGACGGCACATGTAGCAGCTGAGATGAGGAATAACGACCTGACCGTGTTAGGCATCAGCGAGACACGATGGACCCAAGCTGGACAAAGGCGACTGATGACAGGAGAACTATTGCTGTACTCCGGGCACGAAGAAAACGATGCACCCCACACGCAGGGAGTAGGCTTTATGTTGTCCAATCAGGCACAGAGGGCACTTATAGGATGGGAGGCGATGGCCCCAGGAGCATCATAGCATTCTTCCGTACCAAGATGAGGAAGATCAAGATGAACCTTGTCCAGTTCTATGCTCCACCGAACGACAGTGAAGAGGATGTTAAAGACCATTTCTACAGCAGACTACAGAAGATCCTTGAGACCTACCCAGACAAGGACATCACCATCCTCATGGGAGATGTCAATGCCAAGATTGGGTCTAGCAACACCGGTTACGAACCAGTTATGGGCACCCACGCCTTAGGAGTAATGAATGAGAATGGAGAGAGATTTGCGGATCTGTGAGCACTCAACAACCTAGTCATCGGAGGCAGCATCTTTCCTCACAAGCGGATCCACAAGAGTACATGGGTATCTCCAGACAATGCGACAGAGAACCAGATCGACCACATCTGCATTAGCAAGAAATTCCGAAGATCCCTGCAAGACGTTAGAGTGAGAAGAGGAGCAGACGTGGCGTCCGACCATCACTTGGTGGTTGCGAAACTGAAGCTGAAGTTGAAGAGGACATTCGTCAGGCAGAAGAATGAAGTACAACATCAGCCTTCTGAAAGACCCAAAGACAAAAGAACAGTTTATTCTGGCGCTAAGGAACAGGTTCGAAGTGCTTCAGGAATTATTTGAAGAAGAAGAAGACAGTGTACTCAACAGGTGGCAGAAAGTGAAAGATCGTCATGCCTAGAAGTTGTGGGGCCAAAGAAACATCAACAGAAAGAGGGGATCACAGAAGAGACCTTGGTCAAGATAGAAGAAAGAAAGAAGAGGAAGGCAACAGTCAACAACAGCAAAACCAGAGCAGCTAAGGCCAAGGCCCAAGAAGACTACACAGGAGCCCATAGAGAAGTGAAAAGAAGCATCAAAAAAGATAAGAAGGCCTACGTGGATGGACTGGCGGCTGAAGCGGAACAGGCAGCGTACAGCGGCAATATGAAACAGTTGTACGACACCACTAAGCGACTCTCCGGAAAGTTCAGCAAACCAGAAAGACCTGTTAGGGACAAGCATGGAAACACCATGAACAGTATAGACAAGCAGTTGAACAGATGGGCTGAACACTTTGATGAACTTCTGAATAGACCAGCACCAACGAATTCCCCAGTCATTGAACCAGCCAATGTGGATCTTCCAATCAACTGTGAGAAACCGACCAAGGAAGAGATCAAGAAGGCCATCACCCTTATGAAGAACGGAAAGGCCGCTGGACCAGACGACATCCCAGCAGAGGCTCTAAACGCGGACTTGGAAGCATCAGTAGAGATGCTGTACCCACTCTTTGAAAGGATCTGGGAGGAAGAAGATGTTCCGGCAGACTGGAAGGAAGGTTACCTGATCAAGCTTCCCAAGAAAGGTGACCTCAGCAACTAACAACTACAGGGGCATCACACTTCTATCTGTGCCTGGGAAGGTCTTCAACCGGGTCCTTTTAGAAAGGATGAAGGATACTGTCGACCCACAGTTACGAGACGAGCAGGCAGGCTTCCGACAGAATAGATCCTGCACGGACAAGATAGCAACGCTCCGCATCATCGTGGAGCAGTCCCTGGAATGGAACTCGCCATTGTATATCAACTTCGTCGATTATGAGAAGGCGTTTGACAGCGTGGATCGAGATATCCTCTGGAAGCTCCTTCGACACTACAGCATCCCGACCAAGATGGTCAATCTGATCAGGAACTCCTATGACGGCATGTCCTGCAGAGTTATCCATGACGGACAGCTCACAGACAACTTCCAGGTGAAAACCGGAGTCCAACAAGGGTGCTTGTTGTCACCTTTCCTCTTCCTCATCGCCATAGATTGGGCTATGAAGATGTCCACCAGGGAAAGTAGGAACGGAATCCAATGGACTGTGGAACCAGCTCGAGGACCTGGACTTCGCTGATGACCTTGCTCTTCTTTCCCATAGCCAACATCAGATGCTAGAGAAGACAAATGCAGTGGCGGCCACATCGTCGGAGGTCGGCCTCAACATCCACAAGGACAAGAGCAAGATCCTGAAGATCAACTCCATCAGTACCGAACCAGTCATCGTGAATGGAAGTCCCTTGGAAGAAGTGCAGTCCTTCACCTACCTGGCTAGCATCATTGATCAGCAGGGCGGCACAGATGCGGATGTGAAGTCTAGGATCGACAAAGCAAGAGCTGTCTTCATTCAGCTCAAGAACATCTGGACCTCCAGAGAGCTGTCTTTGGCCACCAAGATACGAGTATTCAACTCCAATGTGAAGTCAGTCTTACTGTATGGAGCAGAGACATGGAGGACAACCAAGACCACCATCAAAAAAGTCCAGTCCTTCATCAACAGTTGCCGCAGAAGGATTCCCCAGATCCGCTGACCCGACACCATCAGCAACGCCAACCTTTGAAAAGGACCCGCCAACTCCCTGCTGAAGATGAAATCAGGAAAAGGAGATGGGGCTGGATAGGGCATACCCTACGCAAACCAGCGACGAACGTCACCCGGCAAGCGCTGAAGTGGAACCCCCAGGGAAAGCAAAAGAGAGGACGTCCAAGGAACACCTGGCGACGCGACCTCGAGGCCGACACCACCAAGATGGGCTACACCTGGAGTCAGTTAGAAAGAATGGCATAGGACAGAGGACTCTGGAGAGCTGTTGTTGGCGGCCCATACCCTGGCAGGGGTGACGGGCATTAAACTAAAAACACACAATATTATTCTGTATTCTTTTGTAAATTATTTAGAATTATGCCACAGTATGCCTTTGACTGCACTCATTCAGTGTCAGATTTAGTCACAGAGTGTGATATAACGTGCCTGTTCGTTTATTCCTGAAGAGTAATATGGAGAAGATCTGGACGATATCAATCTAGAAGAAATCATGATTGAATAAAAAGGACAACATGTATCATCAGTACTCACCAAAATGTAGAAAAAATGACCAGAAGCAGCTGACATTTCCACGATGACAATAACAAAAACCGCGTAAGTGACGTCAACTCAACTTCTTAGCGCGTCATTTATTTGAATGAAACCTCGTAAGTTGAGTTACAAGGTTTTAGAAATTTATTCCAAATGATAAAAACCTCGTAAGTGAGATACGAGATTTTGATACAAATCGTTTGACCTGTTGGGACATACGAGGTTTTGATATTTTGTATTACTGATGCTTTCTAACTGAGCTATGAATTCCGAGCTTCTGATAAAAAAAGCGCAAAAATTCAAGGGACATAACCATGAAAAGATTGCAAAAACTACTTTTTCGGAGTTACGAGGTTTTGAATGGACACCGACGATATATTATCTCTTTCAAATTCATACCCCCAAGACATGAAAAAGTAAAAAAAATAAAACAATAAACAGAAACAAATAATATATTAGTAAACGTACAACATAAGATACACAAAGCTAAGAAATTGTTGTATTAGGTCAAATCTCATTTGTTTATTATAACTATATGAGAGACCCCACTTCTCCCCACTTGGACCCCAAATTAACGCTTTTTGACAACGGACCCCACTTCCGAAACATACTCTTTATCTTAGGATCCACACAGTTGTTGTCTAACTCAAACCGATTTTTAGGGACATATTTAGGCCCTCTCTTTGAATTGTATGTGTTTTTTGCAAACTTTAATTTTATTCATGTGGACCTCATTTATGTTGCATAATGACATGGACCTCAGTGTATGGCGTATACAAACCTGCTTGTGTGTGTGTGTGTGAGGGATAAGAAGTGGAGGTATAGGGGGTGCATGTGTGTGTGTGTGGGGGGGGGATTCTTCTCTGTGTGCGTGTGTGGGGGTGTGTGGGTGTGTGTGTGTGTGTGTGTTGTGTGTGTGTGTGTGTGCGAGTGTGCGTGTGTGTGTGTGTGTGTGTGTGAGGGATAAGAAGTGGAGGTATAGGGGGTGCATGAGTGTGTGTGTGTGTGCGCGAAGATTATACAACTTATAATGTCAGACGTAAATAATTTATTTCAGGTACTTCAATTAAATTCAATTTTATTCAGGCTCTTGCCACAAGGAGCTTTCAGCCAAACAGAATGATAATAAAAATAAAATATAAAATAAACAAGAAAAGATTGTACATCAAAGAAAAAGTTCCAAAAATGGAGTTGTATTCACATAATTCCATACAACAGTGTAATTAATTTAGAAGAGAGAAAACAAAACAATTGACCAAAGCGCGTACATCTAAAAGACGATTTTAAATGTAATGGCGATAAAGAGTGGTAAATGAACTACTTGAATAATAGTAAGATATTAATGCCAATAAGCAGGAATAATTGTTTTCTCTTCCGTACAGAACATGTGTTTAAATTATTAGATTATATACGTTTGGGTGATAGTTATAACATTTGAGGGCGCATGCGCAGCGGCGACCAGCCACGATACGTATTAGGAGCTCAAAGTATAGTTTATTTACGTTTTTATGTTGTTGTTTTCTTCGTATTTTATTGTGTAAGCATCGTTGAAGTCATCATTCTTCAAGCTACCCTCGGAAAGTCTGTGGACGATTGGCAGTGAGAGTAGACTGACTGTCAGAATGGGTCGTAGCGTGACAGTGAGTAAAGATGGACGGTTTGTTTACACTAGGGAGCAGCTATTATTTCTTCGCGATCGAACTGTAGGACGGCACCATGCCATGAAGAGTGAACTGAAAGACTTTGGTGAAAAATCTATTCTACCCAGAAAACGTGGTACCAAGGGTGGTGTTCTTCAAAGACTCAGGAAACGTTTCTCCAGACCTCCCCTCCCCTCTGTCGTCGTATCTAATGTACAGTCCCTATCTAGTAAGCTCGACGAACTTCGTACACTATGCAGGTATGATTCTGTCTTTCGTGAAGCCTGCCTACTCGGACTCTCAGAAACATGGCTCAACGACGATGTTACCGATGCCGAAGTTTCCATCGATGGTTTCTCCATCCTGAGAAGTGACAGAACACGTACTGAGTCTGGCAAGGACGGTGGTGGTGGTGTGTGCCTGTACATAAATAGCAGGTGGTGTACAGAATATATGGTCCATGAAAGAACTTGTACCACTCTGTTGGAACTGCTGTGTGTCTCGCTCCGACCTCACTACCTCCCTCGTGAATTTACCAAGCTGATAGTGTGCGTAGCCTACGTCCCCTTCTTCACCCCTTCGGATAAAACAAGAGAAGCTGCTCGAGTAATCGCTGCGTCAGTTTCGGCTCTTCAGTCACAGTACCCTGACGCCCCAGTGCTAGTAATGGGCGACTTCAATGCCTGCACCCTCGATGGAGACCTACCAAGCCTGCAGCAGTATGTGACGTGTCACACCCGTGGTGCTAAAACACTGGACCTATGCTACGGTTCAATTCCCCATGCCTTCTCATGCCAGTCCCTGCCTCCTGTGGGCCGCTCCGATCACAACAGTGTCCACCTCATTCCCAAGTACAGGCAGCGGTTGAAGAGGGTCAAACCTCGCTACGTCATGTCCAGGCCTTGGTCAGAGAACTCACTGGAAGCACTTCGCGGATGCTTTGACTGTACAGAATGGTCCTGTCTGTACGATCCATCAGCTGACATCAACTACAACCTCGATGTCATCACAGACTACGTCAAATTCTGTCAGGACTGTGTCATCCCTCCCAAGAAGAAGAAAATTTTCCCAAACACCAAGCCGTGGTTCACGTCACACATCTACCACCTGCTGAAAAAAAAGAGGAAGGCCTTTGCAGAGAAAAACATGCTCCTGGTGGCTCAGCTGACCCGGGAGGCCAGATCTGCGATCCGCCAGGCAAAGCTCCGGTTCAAGCAAAAGGCGGAGGATGAGTTCAGTAAAATGAACGCTAGAGCTGCTTTCCAACACCTGCGGACGTTGATGGACGACGGTGACTCCTCTCGTTCTGACCAGCTTCCAGCATCCACTGACCCTTTGACTTTCGCAACTGACCTGAACAACTTCTACAATCGATTTGACAATGCTGACTTCTCTGCAGAGTGCTTTCACCTGATGTCAACAGCTCCAGTCGTGGAAGGGTCAGTCACCATCAGCGTCGACGATGTGAGAACCCAGTTCAGGAAGACGAAGGCAACCAAGGCGGCCGGCCCTGACGGCATCTCAGCTCGGCTACTCAAGAGCTGCGCTGATTCCCTTGCACCTGCCTTTCAGCCCCTCTTCCAAGCCTCCGTTGACTCTGGCATTGTACCCACTCTATGGAAATCCTCAGTCATCATCCCCGTCCCCAAAAAGCCCAGACCCACTGAACCTAACCATTACCGCCCTGTTGCCCTCACCCCTCTACCCATGAAGTGCCTCGAGCGCATAATGCTGAGGAACCTGCAGTATTTCATTGAGCCACACCTGGACCCCTTGCAATTTGCCTACCGTGCAGGTCGGGGGGTGGAAGATGCAGTGGCGACCATCCTTCACCGGCTGCTGAAGCACCTGGAGACTCCCGGCCATTATGCTAGGTTACTGTTTGCTGACTTCAGTTCGGCCTTCAACACCATGCAGAGACACGTACTGGTGGAGAAGCTTCAGCAGCTGGCAGTCCCCACAGTCATCGTTCGGTGGGTGCTTGACTTCCTCACTGACAGACGGCAGCGGGTGCGGGTGGCGGGTGGCGGGGAGACTGGGGTCACGCTCTCGCCTGAGTTGACGACAAACACGGGCGCCCCCCAGGGGTGTGTGCTCAGCCCGTTTTTGTACATTACCTACACAAACAGCTGCAAGTGCGAGGGTGATAAATGCTCTTGCTCCAAGTTCGCTGACGACTCTGCCATCCTCGGCCTGATGTCCGATGCTGAGTCGGAGACGACATATCAGGCCACTGTCAACAAGTTCGCCGCCTGGTGCTCAGAGCACCACTGCAGCTCAACGTCATCAAGACCAAAGAGTTAGTTGTGGACCCGAGAAGGGACGCTCCGCCTGTACAACCTGTCATTATCGGGCAGGAGCAGGTGGAGATAGTGGAGTCCTTCCGCTACCTCGGCCTCATCCTCGACTCTGCACTCAACTTCAAGGAGCAAGTCACTTCTGTCCAGAGGAAGTGTCAGCAGAGGCTGTATGTGCTGCGCCGACTGCGGTCTCTTGAACTGGACCCCCAGCTGCTCCTCAACCTCTATCGCTCCATCATAGAGCCCCTTCTCACATACTGCAGTAGTATATACCACCCCTCCCTCTCTGTCACTGAAAGAAACAAGTTGATGAAAATTTCAAACACGGCCTCAAAGATCATTGGCCTCCCTGTCCCCCTCATCTCTGAGATAACAGACAAAGCCCTGCTCCGCAAGGCGCATGCGGTCTCTGCTGACAGCTCCCACCCATTGCACGCGGAGTTTGAACTGCTCCCCTCGGGCAGGCGGTATCGCTCCATCAAATGCAAGAAGGCAAAGTACTCTCGCAGCTTTGTTCCCATGGCGGTGGGTAGACTGAATGCTGCCTCTGGCTCCGGCTGGCGCATCGGATGTTAACACTGCCCTACTGCACGCTCTAGCTAGAGTCAACTATACAGTCAAGCAATTACAATAATTATGTCTACGCTAATTAACTTGTCAATGTAATGTGCTGCTAACTTGCATAATTATATGTATATGCATATTTGTACGTGTGTGTGTATGTGTGTGTATTTGGGTGGGTGTGCGTGTATGTGTGTATATATGTGTATGTATAGGTGTATGTGGGTGGGTATGTTTATATATGGGTGTGTGTGTGTGTGTGTGTGCGTGTATATGTGTGTATGTGTATGTATATATATATATGTATATATATATATATATATATGTATGTGTATATATATATATATATATATATATATGTATGTGTATATATATATATATATATGTATGTATGTATGTATATATATATATATATATGTATATATATAATTATATATATATATATATATATATATATGTAGTATTAATACAATTTATTAACTTTGTCTCTTAGTTATGATAGCTGTAGAAATTGAATAGTGTTATTTTAATTTGTGCTAAACTGTATTAGTGTATTAGTACACATGTGATATGGTTTTGTGGTTGTAAGTTATGATAGGATGACGATGAGTATGTGGTGGGCATATGTGTTTTTATACAGTGCGTATCCTGGTGGCAAAACAAATTTTCCTCTTGATGGAATAAAGAATATATTGACTTGGTAGCGCATCAAAACCTTATGGCTGTCGGCTAATAAAGAATAGGTACGGGAAAAGAGACAATGAAACTCATCGCCGGTTTCATTAAGAGTACATAATAGTTCTAATTCTATCTTCTCTCGGAACATTACAATACGCACTGGTAAAGCGGATGACAGCTTAGCCTAAATTTTACCAGAACGGGGAATCTCAACTACTTTGACACAGACCCGACCAAAAGCGCTCCCCTCTCTCTTCTCCCTTCCCTCTCTCAGACTATCACTCAGCCATAAGTGTCAGGGCGTTTGGCAAGAGAGTGGTGTGAGAGTAATTACAAGAAAACAAGAGTCGACCTCTGCTCGCTGTACTTCTTTACTCACGCGACGCACTCTCGCATTATCCTCATTCACACGTAAACAACAGTCATTCTGCCACTCGCATTCTGCTGCTGAGAAAGAGAATTTAGGGCATGTATCGGACGGGAAAAGGAAGGAGGTGAGAGAAGGGCAGGGGTTCTGGAGAGATGGAGAGAGAGAGGGGGGGGGGTGGAAGGGAGGATGAGGAAGAGAGGGGGGTAATGGATGTAGAGGAAGGGACTTGAAGGCAGGCAAAAAAATTGTGTGTGTAAGTTTGTGTGTGGGATATGCAATGTTTCTGGCATGATTCTAATTTATGAATAAACAAGTCACTCTTGTCATTTGCTTTCTTGTTATGTGTATATAACGAAGTGCATGGGTATGCGACATGCAATAATGCTCTCACGTGATTTTTAATCACAACAACACAACAACACTCTGCCACTCGCACTCACATGTGAGTAATACTAATAACGCAAAGATTAGGAACTCTTTCTGGTTTCCTCTTCACCTATAACACAAGTTCAAGCAATTAATTCATTTTGAGATTGTACTCTACTACAGCACAAATGGAACTCCAAGAGTTTTCGACTCTAAAGTTGTTCACGGCAAATATAGACCTCGTTGGCACTTTTGTCTGCAAGCATTACTGAAAGGACGATTTTTTAGTCTACAGCTGATCCCACCCGCTCTGGCTTGCTTGTAGTCTAAAGGCAGGGATAAAAATATAAGCAGTGTTACACACCAAAGAAAGAACACGTAAAACAAGCTTGATTATTTCCAAACAATAGAACCAACATGCTGCAGAGATGACGATTGATGATGATGAGGAGGAGGAGGAGGAGAAGGAGGAGGATAATGATGATGATGGTGATGGTGGTGGTGGGGTGATGATGATGATGATGATGATGATGATGATGATGATGATTGATGATGATGATGATGATGATGAAGATGATGATGATGATGATGATGATGATGATGATGATGATGATGATGATGTGAGGTGATAGTGAACTAAAGTCGCATCAATCCTTGCAGAGTATGCAAGGGTGTAAAGCAGCGGGGTAAGTATATAAATTGAGGGAAAAAAGAAATTGCACCGGACAGAAGTTTTAATTAAACAAAGTGCCATGCATTGACTGAAACCGAAATCGAGGGATAATAAAGAAGGAGTGGGGGAATAATGACAAACTTGGGTGTGGAAAGGCCTGAAGGGAAACCTGCACTGGATAAAAACAAAACATTGGAAGCACGAGTGAGAAAACAAACTGGAGCTAGTAGAACTAGAATGGCCTCATGAAAAGACAGCCATTAAGAGAGCAAAACGACTGCGTCAATTAGATGCAATCGAAACGTGGAAAAAAACAACAGAATCGAACGGATGATGAGCGAGGATGGGGAGTTACAGCGGATGGGTGACTCACAGGGTTCACAACCACTGGCTGTTTTACCAGTGCCCGACCTCCGTTCACAACAGCAATTTACACACACAAGCTTTTGTGTGCGTCCAAACACCCGTGATGACCTCCTTTATTCCCCCGTGTTATTTTCCCTTTCCCCATCTCACATTGGAATCCACATCCAAACCACTCACGTACACTTTTCAAGTTCAGCAGCTAGGATCATACGAATGAATATTACACGCATTAAACCTTGAGATCGGGTTTTACAGGCGGACTGGACAATGAGTAACATTAACAATATAAGAATCAAGTAAACAGACCCTCTCTTTCGCAATGTCAGACTTGGCTTCCATCTATTTGATTAATAAACACCACACTTACACATAGTTCTATCCACTGAATCAGAACCTCTCATCATCCAAAATAATCACAATTTTAAAAGAAGTGAAACTCAAGCTACACTTCATACCAGAAGATGTAACTTGGGTACAAATTAGCTTTACATTACATTGATTTTCTCTTCCGCTCTAAATTTCGATGCAAGTGTCGTCTAATCATCCGAATAACGCTCTCTTTATTCGAAATACTTCCACACTCCTTTAAACTCCTCCACACTACTTAAAACTGAGCATCAGAGACCAGTTACAATCACTAAAATATACTCGCCTCCAGTGGCGTAGCTAGGGATTTGGGGGTCCGGGGGGCTTGGCCTCTTTGGGGGCCCCTGCATTTTGACATTCGACATCATGACATGAGAAAATGTACTTAATAAATATATAAGTATAAAAACAAATTGCAGCAGTGTCGCTAACTACGTGAATAGCAAGATTACATGGTGCCGGTGGCGTAATATTTAATATTTCATGTTAAAAAAAAAACTTCGAACACTCCTTTGGGGGCCCCCCTCAAGTGGGGGCCCCGGGGGACTTTCGAATTTGGACCGCCCCTCCCCCTCCCCTAGCTATGCCACTGCTCGCCTCCACTGGTCTCCCATAGTCCGTATGATTTGCCTTCACTGGTCTCTCATAGTCCGTATGCTCAATCTCATTTTTCACTGCGTTCGTTAACTCGCAAGTTTGCCCCGCCTTAGACCACATGGCCACAACTCTCGCAAGTTTTATTGTAACTGATTGTAAACTAAAGGACACGCTGTTAACAATCTTGTAAAATGTTATCAATGGTGCACTGGTACAGTCAGCTTTCCCCCGTTATTCCCAACCCCCCGCGCTCATGTTATATTTTATTGCACACAACAGATGTCAAAATTAATGCGCTGACATGCTGCTTCCACTATGAAATTAATTCACAATTACAATACAGATGAATCACTACAACCAACCTCCCTGTTTCCCATCCCCACCCGCACATTATCTTGTTTTATATATCCGACAGCTGCAAAATGCACTGACATGAATGATATTAATTATTCTGTCAGTATTACGGTCAAGGTTAATCTTAGTGATCACCATACTAATCGGTAATGACTCTTTATTTTTGATGTGTTCCATGGCATAAAATAACGTTGTCAACTGTCACGAGCGACAGAACCTACCTTAGGTTTAGTCCTATAGGAACATTGATTGCTATGAAAACATATTTAATTTAAATATCAGTCTAGGGAGAGGAGAGTAGGGGGAGGGGAAGGGAGTAGTGGACACTTCATGTTCATGCTTATTCGCCCTTACACAATATATATTTGGTCACTTCACACGATTATACTCTCTCTCTCTCTCTCTCTCTCTCTCTCTCTCTCTCTCTCTCTCTCTCTCTCTCTCTCTCTCTCTCTCTCATTAGTTAAAGGCGTGGTGTTAGCTTCAATCTTTCCCTTTCCTCCTCAAACTAATCGTTTTAGTTTCGCTCATTTCTGTGAGGGTTTGCAAAGTAGGTAGGTGGGAGGATAAAGTCGTTATGCCGCGAACAAACCGTTTCAACAATTTGTGAGACCCTTTGGGGAAAGCCTACTCCCATAGTAAACTGATGTCACGACCTTTTTGGCAGCCCCTCGCAGAATGCGCGCCTCATTTTAACGGAACACTAACCGACATTGTGGAGTCGCATCCTTCCTTCTTTTTTTTTTTTTTAACATAATGTGAGCATTCACGGTACACCCCCCACCCCCACCACGCATACAGAGTCCGTGGCTCAGACCCATACGGGTATACATGCACGCGCACATACACACTCACCCAGACAAGCATTACACAACACAAACTCATTAAACCGATAGCAGCAGAAACAACAACAGCAACAATAACGACAACACACTTCAAAGACAGTCCTCTCTCTCGCTGTTCAAAGGACCACGGGAAGGCAGAAGCACAACATGGGATAGTTCACAACAGTGTTCGTCGTGGACAAATTGCAGCAATCACGGCTGTCGTGCAGTGCCCTGCAATTTTCACTATTTTCCACTGTCGCTACGTAACTAGCTCTGTCACGACACGGTTTCTAGTAGCGTTGAGTGTGTGTTGATGCTATGAGGTTGTTGTTCAACATCGAATGTGTAGTCCACGTATAGCGCACACCTCCCAAAATCTAACAAATTTCTGATACATCCAGCTTACCAAACTCAAGGGATTGCTCAAGGCGCATAAGAAACATCTGTATTGAAGTCTGAAACAAACTCTGGTCTCTCCCAAGACTCACACACGTTAACTTTGCGCCAACAACAGTTGAGCCAACCTTACCATTAATTTTGATTATATATATATCTGACCGCCTGCCTCTGTGTTGTCAACGGGTCCATCGGTTTTGTGTGTACTTCTTATGTGCTGCTGCGTTGGGCACATTCATATACTTTTTAAAGTTTTTCAGTTTAAAAAAAAGAATTTTTTTAATCTATTGCATCCTCATAACATACGATATTATTTCTACCCGCTGTCCCAAACCTGCAGGTTGTAATTTAGATAAATTAATAACAGTAATGGGTTATCGAGCTAAACTATGAAATATCCCTCGTTCCCGCTCATACATACAACACAGTAAATTACCACTAGATATGGTAGTCATTGTCTCTCCGTATGAGATAGATGGGGCAACATGCTGAGACAAACAAAGAACTCAAGTGACATAAAAAATGCCACATGTTACTGCTTACAAATATAACGTGTTATGTCGTGTGTAGTAACCTCCTGTAGTTATGACACTATTTATTGTGAGTGAATGTTCATTGCACAACGTTGCGTAATACCGTTGACGGAATTAATTTATCTTAGTAGCAGTAGGAAAAGAATTAAATGTTCTAACATAAAGCACTTGCCAGCTCAAAGAGCTACTACTGCTGCAGCAGCAATATCAGTAGTAGTAGTAGTAGTAGTAGTAGTAGTAGTAGTAGTAGTAGTAGTAGTAGTAGTAGTAGTAGTAGTAGTAAATAAAGACAGTGTGTACGTATGTGTATATATGTGTATGTATGTATAATTCTATGTAGGTATGTATAATAATATAAAGGTACAGACATACACGCATAATGCGACAAACACACAAACACAGAGACAAACACAGACAGACACACACACACAGACAGACAGACACACACACACGCCAATCAAATTCAAAATGTCAAAAACAACACCAAAGACAAAAAAAATCGGAAAAAAGAATCCGCAAAAATCCCCCAAAACCCCAGCCAGTCATCTCATCACGCGGTGACCGCCATGCGAAATGTCTGGAGATGAGGACCAAATGTCACAACTGGAGACCATATCCCATCGCTCCACAACTGCCAGACCGCGAAATGACTGTCTACCCACAGGACAAGAACTCTTCTTATCAAGAATTTGAAAGATCACAGAAACAATCACATAAATGTGGTCAGAAACAACCGCCAAAATATGTATGTATGTATTTATCATCATACACAATTCAGAGACAATAACCCATTCAACTCACTGTCCATTTTTGTGTGTGGCTATTTTAAATACATCATCAAAAATAAACGCAAGAAGATCTCACTCACAGACATGCAACAAGACACTAGATAAAGGAATAAGAAACCCTAAAAGAAGACGGAACAACACCATTTCCGTGCCTCTAGCATAAGGTGTCTGGAAGCGCTCAGTCAAACGCGGCTCCACAATATAATGACGTGTCGATTTTAAACTGAATGGGTGATTGGATGAACTTTGCTGCTGCCCCTCCCTCCTTCCCTTCCTCTCCCTCTCTCTCTCTCTCTCTCTCTCTCTCTCTCTCTCTCTCTCTTTTCTCTCCCCTCTCTCTCTCCCCCCCTCCCTCCCCCCCCTCTCTCTCTCTCTCTCTCTCGCATCATAGGTCCAGTAGTCACCTATATGCGAAAGTGTCGTGTGACTATAATCTACAAAACAAACAACAACAGCATGATCACACTCCGAGGGTTATGTCGCTGATGCTTGTTTTGATAGATTAATACTCACCTTGTCTCCCTTCCCTTGTTCAAAATGTCATCTGGTTAATGTCTAGTCAAAAATCATAATATCGAACATCTCCATTCTGATCTATATTAATTTCGGTGGTCATGCTTTCTGTAAAATAAAAAAAAATAAAGAAAAAAATATTTAAAAAATATATGTACATATTTTTTTAATTATAATAAATAAATAAATAAATAAATAAATAAATTAATTAATTAATTAATTAAATACATTTTATTAAATTATTCATTAATAAATGTTGCAATATATACTTGACAATTACTCTACAGTAAACCGAGTCTACAGTGAGAAAGCAAGTATACCCAATGCAAACTATCACACCACAAATTACAACATATAGCTAAAGTAGAATCAGTATTAGTTTTGTCCATTTCTTCCCTTGGTAGTATACTCACCTACATTTGTTAATCAGTCGACGTGTCAAATAATACCCCAAATCCAAATCCAATCATCAAAGTTGTAGAAAAAAATCCACAGCAATAGAATTGTTTCAGAAATCCACAGAATATATAAGCAGTTCTTTGTGGTCCAAAACGACCCTTGGTTTAATCCTCGTAGATCAGATCCAAAAAACAATAATCCTCAGAATCGAAGAAAAGTTATGCACTCAGAATCAAAATCCGCTCCCTTTATGAAAAAGCGGATAAACTTTAGCTTAGTTCTGAAAATGCTGCATCTCGTAGACAGGCAACACTTATTGGAGATGGAAGGAAAGAAAACCTAGAACGCATATGACCAATTACTTAGTCGTACGGTTACGAGGGTGAAAATGTCTGAAACTTGTAAATGATGTAGGTCGAAAATAGGTAATAGTCTGGGTTACAGTTAACCATAACACTAGCACTAACCCTAACCCTAATCCAAATTCTAACTAACTGTAATCCTAAAGCTAAAATATCAAAATTTGCCGTTAGAATTTTATTCCGTATCATTGCAAGTCTTAACAACATAAATCTTGCGACGTTCTCTATATACTCACGTGTGCAAATCCTTGTAAATAAACAATGCAATACGATGACTACGCGAACACTTAGACACTATTTAATTAACTTCAAGTTCACTTAGGCTACTTGAGCGTGCCATGAAGATACACTCGGGGCCCTAACTAATTCAACCTACAAAGTTACATCGAACTACAAAATATGATCACTGAGTCATCACGGTCACATTCACAAAACGCTACAACTTCTTCACTTCATCTCTTTTCTTTTCTTTTCTTTTTTTTCCCCCTGATATGAAGTCAGTGAAAAAAACACAGCAGACACGCGAGTAGTGAAAGCGATAATGACCCAGGGAAAGTCAACACTTCGCCTTCTCCCCCTTCAGTACCAGCACAGCACAGACAGCACAGCACTCAGCACGCGACAGCACCGTTTACAGCCATTCCAGCCGAGACTCAGAGACAGTCGAGGGACTAGTGTGTAGCCTACGACCCCGCCCGCTCTCTCTTTCGCTTCTCAGTATAGTTTTGTTTGACTGACTCGTCGCCTTTATCTTCCTCAACCTTCTTCTTTTCTATGAGGCAGACACACACACACACACCAACACACACACCCACCCACTCACCCCCTCCCTCCCTCTCTTTCTCTCTCTCTTAAAACATACTTTTTATTTAAGATGGCAAACAGCAATACAAGGAATACATAAGAGCACACAAAAGCAAAGCTTAAATTAGTGTTACCCTTGAACATACATACGGCCAATTGGAGCATCAAAAGCTGACCATTGAACTAAAGGCAAACGCAAGCAGGGTATACAATAATTAATTTTCAAAAGATAACAAAACAATAAGATGAGGAAATAGGGGGGAAATACGCACACAAAGAAAGACAAACAAGCGAATAGATAAACTAAAACAGGAAGAAGGCCCACACACCCATTTATTCTGCGCCGACAATGTATTATAGGGAAGGGGCCGGGGGAGGGGGGGGGCTCATTTAGTTGAGTTCATTTGATGGCTGCCAGTTAACTTCTGAAGGGTGAGAGGGAGGTGGAACATCAATAATATAAATAATAGTGAGAAGGAAGCTTGCTATCGTCATTACTGCTGACACTGGAAGAAGAAGAAGAAGAAGAAGAAGAAGAAGAAGAAGAAGAAGAAGAAGAAGAAGAAGAAGATGATGATGATGATGATGATGATGATGATGATGATGATGATGATGATGATGATGATGATGATGATGATGATGATGATGATGATGATGATAGCGACTAATGACGATGTTAGGGATCAATGGAGATGGTAATCTAGGTGCCTACTCGACAGGCAGCGTTTTCATTACAGATCAGTGAAAACTGAACCGCGCAGTCGACAGACAGACAAAACGCTCCACCGTTCCGATCAGGAATAAAAACAGATTTAGACGCTCGGGAGTTTTTCTCGTTAAAAAAAAAATCAATTAGAATCTGCAAACCACTTTTTATTATATCAGCTTACAAAAGATGACGTCAGGTGCGCGGCTGCCGACATGTTCAAAATGCCATTCTCTGAACTCTTTGCGCTCAATCTCAGAGTGGATCCATATGTTTTCATAAAGACGAGGGAATAATATCTCAATATCAAATACTATCACGATAAAATATGTTGTTTTTGCTTTTTTTTCAAGTGTATGAAAGCAGAAACGCATGGCAAGTGCGCGCTTATGAAGCGGAATATTGGTCCTCTAAAGTAGTGGCCACACATGGCTTATGTTTTACGGCGTATGCACTGGGTTACGAGATTTTTCACTGACAGTCATTTTGACGGGTGTCCATACCTTATGATTTTAGTGGCCACGCTGGCTTACGTTTTACGGCTTATGCTTTGGGTCGGAAGTACGGCCCGGTTCGTGTGTAGCTGTATAATTTCACTACAACAAGGCACTTTGTCATGACGATGTAATGTACTCTTTCAACCGACACTGCAGTACTGTCGGAACGGTTAACCGCAGGCTAGGGTTAAAAGGTCATTCTTTGACTAAAACTACAGTGCAGACTATTTCAATGAGCGCCAATTTGACCGTTCCCAACGGGAATGATACAACGCCGTAATTTATTCACTTTATTTACCCCTGGCTGGTCCCAAAGCTGCCTGTCAGATCACAAGAAGGTTGTCCGAAACAAAGCTTTGGACAGTCACTATCGCCTACTCAAGCGTTAAGCTAGAACACTGAAGCTAGGCTGATTCTGATGCTGCATAGTAACACCTAAAACCCGCACGCATCCATTGCTTTGTTTCATTTTTTTAAAAAATTGCTATTCGAAACCATCCTCTGAAAGTTCTGCTCAATTAGTTTCTTTGTTAAGGCTCTGACAGTACAAATACGGAAATAGTATAATTGTTCTGCAAGCAAACGCTCACAGAAAATAAAGACCTTAATAATATCTCATCATCTTTTTTTTTTAAATGCATCAATATTATAATATTTTCTTTTTTTCTTTCTCCGGGAAAATTTCGCTCTGCCTTGTTTAATTCTTAATTGATTTGATGGACATTAAACAAAATCTAAACCATCTCATTCCAATGGGATGGAGGGGGAGTGGAGGGTGGGAGGGAGAGAGGGAGGGGGTACAGAAAAGGGTAAGAGAGGGGAAGGGGGGAGGGGGAGACCGACAGAAAAAAAAGACGACAATATTGTCAGCTAAGAGCTAATAAGATGACACAGACACGAACTTGACAACGGACAGCACTGCATTATCCACTGTCCATTGTCAGGCTTTTAGTTTCATACATGGAAGCGAAGCGGAGCTTTACGTCTTAGTAAAAATATTTGATAAGGACAATTTAAAAAGTGGTGTAAGACCACTTACTAGGTAAACACCAGACCAGGGTATGATAACTGGGAAGAGGTATCAACCGTGCAATTTTTTTATTACAATAGAGAATCTTTGTACAAAATGCGGCGATGAACGTGTCAAAAGAAAAGTCTACTCCTGCCAGCAAGTTAATACAGCAATATTATAATATCGTTTAATTACTTACAGTTAACCCAAAGGTGATTTATTTAAGAGGGCCATGGCCGAGGGCGACACCGTTGTGGCTACCTTTTTTTGACACTAAGACAGCCTTTGATTCTGTTTGGCATGGCAAGCTATTACATAAAATGGCGTCCCTGGGTATTTCTGGTCGTATATACAATTTTGTCAGCTCCTTACTTTGTGAGCGTGGCATGACCGTTAAAGTGGGTTCTGCCATCTCCTCCCGCCACGACCTGCAAATGGGGGTCCCATCAGGGGAGTGTCATCGCGCCTCTCCTATTTGCGGTCATGCTCCATGACATTGATACAACCCTGAAACATACAGGACTGCATATCCCGCTTTATGCAGATTACCTGGCCATTTGGTGAGTCTTTCATGGTAAAAATGGCAACCTTGCCACTCGCTGGCTGGATCGATACCAAGATCGTATCGATGCAGTTTCAGACCACATTGAGCAGAATTGCTTTTCTCTTAGCCCGGACAAGACTGCCCTTGTGGTTTTCACTAGGCTTAAACACCTACGGCCCTTCTTTTGGATAGATCTCTACGGGCGCTGCATTCGTCCCAGCGACCGTGTGGTCTTCCTTGGGGTGGGGCCCACATATTTCATTAGAATTTACACAGCTTTTAGGGAGGTTTAGGTTATACGCCTGTGTCTCTGGAGTCCTATTAGAGCACGCTCTTGTCTCAAGACGAGGACACCTAAGCAGAACAGAAACCTTCCAGGTCCGGTGGCGTGACCGAGGCATAAACCTCTGTCACCTGAAAAAGATGAGGACATTACTCGTCCAGTGTATGAGTTGGATGCTGTGCTGTGCTGTTGATTCTCTTTGGGTGTCACCGACAAGAAATCAATGAAGAAAGAGAACTGAAAGCATGACCTTGTAAAAGAATTCACATAAAAAAGAGAATTAAAACAGAGAAACGCAAGTATGACCTTGTAGGTTAAATCAATAGTCTTGTAGAAGATAAACAAGGGGAGTATTTCAAGTAAAACTATTCCTTGCTTGTTAAATTACATTACATTACATAATTATTGCTTTAGGTCCAGCGGTATCTTCCAAGCCAAATCAGGACAAGAGAGGCGTTATCTTAAATATTATAAAATGGATCAAATCTTAAAAAACAAGCCTGTTACTCTTAAATATTCAAACAAACTTTCACACGCAACCTCTTCAAAAATCTTCTTTAAATCTGATGTATTAAAACTACGTTCTCTTGCTTCAAGCAAATCACTAAAATCAGTCTTACCAATACAATCCAACCAACACAAAACAAGACGACATGATATGCGATAAAACAAACCAACATCATGTAAAAATTGAAACAGGTGTTGATTATTGCAAACTTTAAAAATCTCTTTAAAAGGTATTGAACCAAAATATGTTTCTCTTGCATCAAACAGATCAGCACATTCAGACATGAAATGGCCAACAGAAGAGGATTTATCACATGCAAAGCACCATGGTGGTTCTTCTCCTTTTAAAAGGAAACTGTGGGTGACATAAGTATGCCCAATATGAAGGCGAGACAAAACTGTTTCTTATTTGCGAGTGGATGCAAAGTTAGGCAAAGAAGCTGACAAATCGGGAAGAAATTGAAATAATTTGTTATTGATATAGTTAGACCAGTCAGTCTGCCACAGCCGTTTACAATAAGGTCCAGTTATACAACGCAGGTCAGAGTAAGGAACAAACTGGAAAATCTCTGAAGGGAAATCGAGATGCAGAGCTTCTTTAGCCGCTTTGTCCACTGTAATATTGCCGCGGATGCCCATGTGACCAGGTACCCACATAAAAACTATCTTGTTACCCTCAGAGACAAGTTGTGTATGGAGGTCATGGATCTCTGCCAGAAAAGGGTGTGATATCTTTCTCGTGGAAAGAGCTTGAAGTGCTGACAGTGAATCAGACATGATTAAAAACGAGGTTCTTTTGGATTGATAAACCTGTTTCAGAGCTAGATGAATTGCCTTGAGCTCAGCTGTATAAACAAAACAAAAATCAGGTAGACGCTGTTGCAAAGGCTGGTCTAGGTGTCTCCCAGAGACCGACGCAGCAGCAACTGAGTCTCCTTTCTTTGACCAGTCTGTAAAAAGTTTTTCATATCATGGGTATAAAAAAGCACACTGTTCTAAATAAAGTTGGTTATAGACGGTTTCAGATGTACAGTATTGTTTATGAGGAAAGCGGACAATTGCCAGTTAATATTTGGGGTACGTAATTTCCATGGAGGAGCTTCAGTCCGAAGCTCATCATCGTTGACGGAAGCAACATCGATGCCTGCTTTATTCAAATGAGCCTGCATTCTGATGCCAAATACATGAATAAGAAATAAAGCCGAGTCCGCAAATGTCTGCTTATTAAAACATTCGATTAATTATATCCACCATGTTAAAAGTCTACTCTTGAATTTTTGGGTGTTCCTGAAACGTCAAAGTCAACGCCGCCCATCTTCTATTGACTAAGCAATGTTGTAACTACTGAGTAGATAATATAACAGAATCAATGAACCGATGATTTGCCTACATCAAAGACTCAAACAAATGTCAAACAAAAATCAGCAGCGATGACAAGTAAAGATTCACTACATTAAAGTACACAATTCAAAATAAAAATTATGCTTCTTCAGTTGTTTCAATCACAAACATTCATCCAACTGCCCTAAAATTATATCAAAGAAATCAACCAATCAATCAAACATACTTCATATATGAAATTTTTGGCGTGAGTACGGGGCACTGGAACAAAAGCACACAATTAAGAATAAACCTCATGCTTGTTCACCTGTCTCATTCACAAACATTCATCACTATGCCATAACAATGCAAGGCGTCTGACTCACTCTCAACGTGAATTGATTAGGTGCCAGAATTCGGTAACACAAGCCCTCTTTTGATAAACGTTTCGCATGTTTCACTCACCTTTAGTACCTCCAACTGCATCCAAGCATTTAAGCCGTCATGCAAATGTGGCCCTCCTGACAAGGCTAAACACACCCTGAATATCCCAGACTCCGGAGAGACACTCCATGAGTACGAAGCGTGTGCGCCAACAGTTTAAATATTCCTCGTAATATGACAATAACAATTCTTATTCTTATTCTTATGAGCTGAACATGGTCATTCCCAGGAAGTGCGAAGAACTTTTGATAACCGCAGGGCTGAGCTTTAACGTTCGCCAACTCGCCAATGGCCCCTAAAAATAGTGTGTGGCGAGCTCGATTTGGGGTACCATTCGCCCGGCTGGCGACTTGAAAATACCGCCAGTGGTAGAGATTATGTACCTGTACACGGACCTTTGACTTGCAATGTAAAACGAAACACGCGCCAACCGCTTCTGCAGTCAGCACCGGAGACCCGTTCCGACGCATGCTAGGAAGTTAGGTAACGCTAGCAAAGCGAGGGATTTGCGAAGTAAAAATAGCCTTTTCTCGCGAGACTTTCTTCTTTCCCTCGCCGCGAAACGCTACTGCCCTGCGAGATCCTAGCCTTCTTGCTTCCTTGCGTGTATCCCAACGAGTCTCTGACTTCCTTGATGAGTCACGCGAGACTTGCCGTACTTTCGATATTCCCCATTCTCAGTCTTTTGTCAATCTCGAACGATGTGGCGCTTTTTAAGCGGTGTCTCGGAGCCTCCAGCAACAAAAAAAAGTCCAAAGAAGAAAAAAATACAACTGAAGAAGGCACACCCAAGCTCCTTCAAGTTTTGGAACATTGAGGAGGAGGATGTCGATGATGAATAAATTATACAGTGCTTGTTTTAAAAAATGAAACAGTGTTGTTGTTGAAATTTATCTTGTTTATTAGCTGCAATAGTTATACAGTTTTACAAAAAATGACCGTGCTTTCAATCAAGAGGTCTGGCAACCTGAGAAATATTTTGGCAACTTCAACTTCCCAGGTTAGGAGCCCGGCTGGCTCCTTAGCCTGGCTTGCTAAATCTCAGCCCTGTAACCGTACGTTGAAGTTTCTTCAACCTACAGATTTTGAGATGAACGGGTATTCCAATGATACTATCTAGCTAGGTACGAACACAGAAACGTATAATTCTGAGATTTACTATATTCCAGACGAGCTTTAACGTTCCAAATTGTTGATCATGTTAGGGATAAGTGAAACGGAGTGTTGAGCTACCTACATTCAATTCCAATTTCCGTACTCTAGTGGTCTGGTAAGTGCGCTATACAAGACTAAGAACACAATTCTTCCAGAACATGATGATGCAGCTATAGTCACTAGTTGACCATAAAGAATATATGAGAGCACTGCGCTATTTAGATCTTATATAATATTATTTCGAAGAAGAAGAAGAAGAACTGATAATTGCTGTTGTTGTTGTCGTCATTGATGATGATGATGATGATGATGATGATGATGATGATGATGATGATGATGATGATGATGATGATGATGACCGTCATCATCATCATCAGCAGCAGCAGCATCAAAAAGGAACAATTATATTGAATGCATTCTGAAGATGGCAGATGAAAACAAAGAAACCACATCGGTAACAATAACAACAACTTTCGGATGTGACTAGTATCAGATACTCTCGATTAAACGCAATGGATGCCGTGTGAGTCATGGAAAGAAAACTAATGCTGGGAAAAAGCGACAACCATATAATTAATTATTGAACTGGGAGAAGAATTAGGCTCCTGCTGGAGCCCAAGCAGTTGTTATCTCGCTTTCATCGGATTGCGCGTGCTAGTTCGTGTGTTTATGTGTGTGTACGCGTGTGTGTGAAAGAGAGGGAGAGAGATGAGGGAGGGAGGGAGGGAGAGAGAGAGAGAGAGAGAGAGAGAGAGAGACACACACACACAGACAGACAGACAGACAGACAGACAGAGTAACGAGTTTCTCGTTTCGACCCTTGTCGAACACTAATTCGTTCGATTTGCGTACCCAGTTAGAACAGCGATGCTGATAGCAAATCACGCGAAAGCTGTTTAATAACATTAAATACAACATCTTATTCGCAGATATCCGAGTGTGTTGGCGCATGTGTGCGCACACTCTGCCCCCCACACACATACACACAGAATCTTCCATCTTTTAGGATCCCCACGCTCCTCACCACACAGATTCATCTAAAAGATAAATAAGCAGAATATGGAACAAGAGCCCATATCCATGAATATGTTGGTTATCTTCTACAAAGAAATGCAACGAAAACCATAACACAATCTCAAAAGAAACCCATTGCTAACTGAACAAGAAGAATGAAAGTAAATTAATGAAAGAATCGGATTAAAATTAAGGCGCTTTCGCTTTTGAGAAAAACAAAACTTAATTAACTAAAGAGTGAGATTTAAAATAAAGACAAGAAAAAAAGAACATAATTAAATTTATTCAATTTAATTAAAGGAGGCATGGAAGGACAGAGAGAGACACCGAGACAGAGACAGAGACAGACAAAGAGACAGACAGACAGACAGAAAGAGCAATTTCCTGCAACAGAAGTTAGAAAGTGCTTTCTCAAAAGAAATGTTTCCGTAATGATTTAGTATTATACTAGATCTAGAACGACAAAATATTTTCCCAACCCAGTTTCCCAGAGCCTCCGGAAAGAGAGAGAGGGGGAGAGGGAGGGGAGAGAGGGAGGGGAGAGAGGGTGAGACAGGGAGAGAGAGGGAGAGGGAGAGAGAGAGTGAGAGAGCGAGAGAGAGAGAGAGAGAGAGAGAGAGAGAGAGAGAGAGAGAGAGAGAGAGAGAGATTCATTGATTATGACATCATCATTTGCGCAAACATCAATTGTGCAGCAAACGGAATGACGCAATCAATACTGTGCAAATGCGCTGCTTACACAACCCGTGTTACGCAAGTGAGTAAAACCTCCCTATTAGGTTTTCTTTGATAGAAATGTTACCAAGGTCAAGATGGAAAGCTACAAAAGAGGCCGATATTAATTACATTACATTACATGGTTATTGCTTTAGATCCAGCGGACTCTTCCGAGCCAAATCAGAACCAGAGAGACGTTATCTTAAAATGTTATAAAGTGCTTGATATTAATTAGCACACACGTAAAGCTTTGTAGTCATAACAAGAAGCATTTGAGATCGCGTTATTAAAGGGATCCACTTTGAACCCACCCAATCCACCTTCGCCCTCGGGCCGATTAGTGCCATTTGGCATTCACAATGAACGTTGCTCCACTCAAAGAAAAAAACAACAAACAACAACAGGACACTAGCTTGCAACAAAATAGCAGCTCTTGCGAAAGTGTGATGTTTTTCGTTTGTTTGTTCTTAAATCAATATCCAGCTACCGCTCTTGCGAAAAAATATCATCTAGTAGATCGTAGAGCTTATTGATGTACCGTTAAACAGGGGAAATCACTCCCTGTCATATAACAGAAATAGAAAATACAACCTTTGGATGGTTAGGGTTGGTTTGAGCAACGAAAGCCCACTTTAAATCATTGTTTAATGTAAGAACAATGTCAATTTTAGGGTAAACCCGTTTTTGCCATTCGCGCGTGTTCTCACACACACCCACATACACACACACACGCACACCCACACACACACCAAATCCACATACACTCCTTTAAACAGCGTTAAAGCTGGTTTATGTTAATACTGTAGCGGAAGTGTAGTAGTGGTGAAGATTGTCGGTATGTGTGTGCGTGCGAGTTGATGTTTAAGTGCGTTGTCTTCACAACATAGCATTATTCCAAGATTAGTTTTTTTTTTTTTAAATTAATAAAAAAATATAAGTTGCCAAAGATTTTAACTGTTTCTTGTTTTGAAGGTTACGTCACACAAGGACAATGGACATACCATACACAGGGTCAACATTGCCATTATTTTATTTTATTTTATTTTATTTTAAAGAAACCAATGAAACAAGCGACTGCTCAAGCAACCTGTCAATTAATGCATCATTAATATTAATCAACCAGCTTCTTGCAATAATGTATGATGTTAATGACAAAGCATGAACGAATAATAAAATGTACGCTCATTGTAAACTTCAGTACTAACCACGACATAATCGTTTGTCGGGAGTGGAGTAGTAGAGCAAAACAACACGGAAAAAGTTTGTCGTTGTCCCTGAGACAACGGAAACTACTGATCTCGTCCAGCCTCTTTTCAAGAGCTACATTTCCTGCTGTTTGTCAAACCGTGCAAACATTCGCTATCATTACATCGACAACACGTAATGCAATGGTTAGACCGCAGACCCACCACACTGAGCATGAAGTATATACATACATATATATATATATATATATATATATATATATATATATATATATATATATATATATATATATATATATATATATATATATATATATATATATATATATATATATATATATATATATATATATATATATTCGTAAGGGAAATCGGCGTTCTAAATCTTTTATTCCCAGTGCAATCCGACTGCTTAATATTACTAACCGCTTTTAGTTTTCTGCACTTTTTGGATCTTATTTGTTATATAGTGAGAGTCTCCCTTTAGTGTCTATGTGTACTGGCTGAACTTTTTAATCAACTTGTTGAATTTTGTTGACTTTTGTGATATCACTTGTGATCTTGATTCGCGTGTGTGTGCTTGTGTGATGTTTTTTAAATTTATGTATTTCTTGTTTTTTTTGTTTTTTTTCAAAAATTGGTTTATGATAAATTTTTTTGAGTTTCTTTATGCTGCCTCATAAACTTATAATGTAATTGCCCTTTGGGATGAATAAAGTTGTATTGTATTGTATTGTATTGTATTGTATACTGATGTCTGCTGTTACAGGTTATAGCAGGCTCTGAAACCCAGGATTGGTCTGCGCCCTCAAGTGGACTGTTACGGTTACCCAACGGAATATTTCGTGTCTGCCCATACTGGTGAGGGCAGACAATGCTCAGCAACACCTAACAATCAACAGAGATGTAATTTAAACGAGTATCAAACCATTCTTGGTTCAAGAGGAATATTATTCCAAGACATGGGGTTTTCCTCTCGGAGGAAATAACATTCGTCTGCACTTGACCATTCATACTCAACTGTACACATGCAGTTGTTTGCAATCGGGTGGTCGATTTGGGCGGGCGCAGTAGTGCCGTGGTTTAAGCACACGTTAGCCGTGTTTCATGTTAAGCAACGTCGGGAACAGTTAGTACTTGGATGGGTGACCATACTTGGAAAGCAACCACCAAACGACACAAAATGATTGTTACAAGCGCACGACTTACCGCAGTTCACCCAGCTATGATTGGGTACCTGGATCTGTTCAGAACGGAGGGAAGGTAAACCAGCGAGGGAGAGGAGAATAGACACCGCCCTCAATAAGCTGGCCTAGAGAAAATGGAGGTCCCAGACACTTCCCTCCCCAACGACCGTGTTAAGATTGAGACGCGAACGATAGTTCCGATCATTTTATTTTGCAAAGCACGCAATGATAGGGTGTATTTACCTTTGATTTGATTCTGCGCCGTTGCTAGAAAAAGCTTTGTATAATGTTGATAATTTTCGTCGATCGATATGGTTGTAGTATCCTTGAGAATTTTCTGGAGTTGCTTGTTTACTATAGATCGAAGTTTACAGATCTATCCGGCGATAGCTTGCAGACTGAGGAATGTTCTATGTCCTAAGACAGTGGATAGTTCCGGTGATGAGTTTTATTTTTGATTGGGTGTTATTGCGTCATGCTGGAATGTTCTAAGCTTTCTGGATTGCAGAAAAACTATATACGTAATGAACTATCTGCTTTTAAAAAAAGTGATTTTTAAGCGATTTTTTGAAAGCGATCTGGATGTTTGCAGAATAAAGTTGGAAAACGTTATACGACCACTCCTGTCTTGTTGCAGAGTTATCAGGCTGCGTGGATAAACGAATTCGAGTTACACATATCAAGGTTCAAGCATCGGGGCTTAATCAACTATTAATACAAATTAATACGTGTAACAGAACGAAAGGTCACGGGGATACCTTTATCATTTTTACCTTTCCTTTCAGATGTACATTAAATTACGAGATGCATTTATGAATGCGTGGTATGACTGTTCTCTAAAAATTAGTTTTTATATATGGACATTTAAGCGCTCGACTACTTGTCAATATGAAATCTCAAATTATTTAAGTTGGAAAGAAAAGTACTCAGAAAACAATTCCACACAAATTTTCGAAGAAAAAAGTCTTTCAATATCACCTCGTTTAGAGAGTTTACTAAAGTGAGTTATAACTTCTGGTTAAAACACTGACTACTAGGGTTAAAGAGTAATTGTCCTTAGGTATTTCGAGATGCGCCGGGAATCTTCCATTTATCCAATTGACGGAACTCTACTTATATCTAAACACACACACGCATACACAGTCCCTTCCCCCATCCCCCTCCCCCACTCTCTCTCTTATTCTCTCTCTCTCTCTCTCTCTCTCTCTCTTATTCTCTCTCTCCATCTCTCTCTCCATCTCTCTCTCTCTCTTTCTTTCTCTCTCTCTCTCTCCCAAAACCGAGTGACCCGTACACCTGTCACAAGGGCAATCGAATACAGGAGGCTGCAGATGACATGACAAAGCTTTTCCCTCCTTTTCCGCTCCTATTTCTTCCCCCATTGTCAGCCATCGTGGGAGAGGACGTACTGAATGATTTAATGGTTGAGTGGCATCGAAAGAAAATCTAACGCACCCTAGCATAGTACCTCCCTTCTCATTCTATTCTCAGTGACACTGAAAAACAATGAAATGCACCTCTTCCTCCTGTCCCTCCCTTATTCATATCAAAGATCGTATTAGCCATTCTCAATGGACCCCCTCACATCCTCTACCTCCACCTCATTGGCACCATCACTCCCACCTGCCTCCCTCACCACCAAAACTCCCCTTCCCCTCTCCCCCTTTCTCTCTCCTTCATTCCTCTCTCCTCCCCTATCTCTCTCTCTCTCTCTCTCTCTCTCTCTCTCTCTCTCTCACAACTGACGTTGCAAAATAAAGTAATACATCACATCCCCCCCCACCTGTCCACCCCCTTTTAACTATCGTTCAATTAACCGATTACCGTGTTCCAGGGTTGCCTGTAATATACTCAATATAAACCTCTTCTACTATCATAATCATCATCATCATCATCATCATCATCATCATCATCATCATCATCATCATCATCATCATCATCATCGTTGTCGTCGTCATTGTCAAGATTATCATTGTCCCTGTCGTCTGCCATTCACAGACAATAAAACCTCATTAATGTCGTCCCCGTCATTAAATAGGAATCGGCTATTCCTTCTCGCTACCCATCATGACAAAGACTAAAAGGTAACAATGGGTTGCTACATTTAGCACAAGCTCTTATTTTCCCTTGGTTTTTGAAGAGGACTCATCAAATTAAATATATTCATTAAAACTGCTTCATACCATCACCCTCCTACTTCAAATCCAACATCAACGGTGCATTCAATCCTATTCAACCCAACACTGTCTCTAATTTTGCTCCATGCCCGTGCCTTTGACGGGAAAAGGCAAACCCAAAAAAATCATTTTATATCCATCAAGTAGGCAATAATGGAGACGTAAAAGCATCCAACGCGCATTATAAGATCGCGCAGTCATACCACGCATTCATAAATCAGAACATCATAAACACACACGGGCGGACGGGAGGACGGACGGATGGATGGACGAACGGACAGACAGAGACTTCTCATCACCTGTTTGAAATATTACATGGTGATGGGATAGATAGATGTTTGTTAGTTTTAAAAGTAAGCGCATTAAATATCAAAATAAAAAGCAATGACGGAATAGGATATCAAATACCTTTTCCAAATCCCCCACCCGACCCCAATCTTTCCACCACCGCCCACCACACATACACAATCTCTACAAGGCACTGCACAAACACAAAACACCTTAAGGACTCCCACACCTTCTGAAATTCGGTATTAAGAGGTGCTAATTCTTAAAACAAAGCTCAGTTCAAAATCTCCACCCTCTTTGAAAAGGCACCTCTAAACTTTGTCGGAAACGAATGATCCTCACGATAGCTGGTTGGGCAATATAATATGCAAATGAGCCCAGGCGGCAAAAAGATGGCGCCGGTTTCCTTCCGGTTGAAGCTCTTCAGGCGCTAGATGGCGCTTATGCTCTTGTCAGCACGTGTAAAACAATTCCACGGCCCATCATAAAATAGCACGACGTGCGATAGCAAACTCATTAACGGCTGTGGAAACAAGCCGGCATAACAAAGTTCTATTAGAAAGAGAAGGAAGAATATGATCAGTCTTAAACTGTGAGGTGTTGGATGGCAAAACAGGGAAACGCACAGAGAGAAATGACACAGATGAAAGCAAAGTAGAGCGAGGATAATAGGACAGATTATTTCGGGTTCAGAGAGAGAGAGAGACAGACAGACAGACAGACAGACAGACAGACAGACAGACAGGATGGTGGTAGGGGGAGAAGGAGAGAGAGAGAATTATCTTCTCTGGTGTTGTTCAGTTCTCAGAAGACACGTTAAATATTGCTCTGTGTCAACTCTCAACGGTAAAATTATTATTTATTTAACGTTAAATCATGCTATCGACTACAATCAACTTTCATATTAAAAAGATATCCTTCAATTTTACAACCTGCCTCACCAAGATGTGCCTTCCTTAAACTCACACCCCATATAATTATATAGTCGTCGTCCTCATCCTCCGTCCATCGCTTATAAACCCACAACCTACACTTGTTTATCAGTATTACCTAAACTCCATCCGGCAAACATAGCCTGTTGTGCTTGCTGTAGGGCCAGCGGAGGAATACAAGCGCCGTTATGTGTAAAACACATGGCACGTGCAACCTGACACTTAACACTAGATGCGGTCCGCTCTAATCTGCCCAATTGTGACCCGGCCAGGTCATGTGATCTTCTGTGCTGGATGGAACTTAAAGGTCACATGATGCGTTTTTTAAGCTCACAACATCAACCATGAACATACTTCCCTACGCTTTTTAAAACCCACGGAGAATGTCATGATGATGCGAAAAACAGACGCGCAGCGCATACATGAAACAAAACCTGAAACTTTGGCGTTTTACTGTGTTTCTAGTGTGACCACCCTAAACTGAAACTTGTTTTCAGCGTTCAGGGTCTGGATCAGGTTAACATGCGTGCGAGTTTACACTACAAAAATAAATTCTAAAAATCCTAAACTCTGTAGATAAAGTTCTTAGCGTTACTTAATGTATGGCTTAAAGCGAGTTGCTAATAAGTGTGTTTGCGAGTGTGTAGTGTCAGTGTTGAGTATCTGACTCAGCTTTTAATATGTGAGCGAGGTCAAACTACGAAACTGACGCTCCTAACTTGGTTATCGCTGTAGACTTTCTAATGGGGTTTTATTTAGAAGGTGCGTGATGATATACGAACGTTCTCTCCCATCTCCCTCCCCCTGTCCCCGCCACTCCACCCCACTCCGAGGTTCTCAGATCCCAAACCTAGGTTCCTGAACCTTTTGGAACCCCACAAGAAATGTTCAGGAACCTAGGTTCTGGATCTGAGTACCTCGAAAAAAAAGAAGTAAATATCCACAAACATTCCAATTAATTCAGGTCATTAGTGTTAATGAATGGTTGAAACGGGCAGATAACATGTGTGTGCGTGAACTAGAAATTTGTTACAGCCATATTTTAAGTGTACATAAAGCTTTTAAAATGGTTTACATACCTCCGGCTGAATTAAGAAACAATTTCCAGTCGTTCAATATAATCACTCGGTAATCTCAATGTTTAGGAACATTCCTGCAACAGAAAAAAGAAAAAATAATTACGAGCATGCCAATCGTGTCAATAAATGATGAGTTTCCAATGTCATATTAATGTGAAGAAGAAGAAGAAGAAGAAGAAGAAGAAGAAGAAGAAGAAGAAGAAGAAGAAGAAGAAGAAGAAGAAGCGGTGGGCCTAAGAAAGAAGAAGAAGAAGAAAAAGAAGAAGAAGAAGAAGAAAAAGAAGAAGAAGAAGAAGAAGAAGAAGGAGGAGGAGGAGGAGGAGGAACAACCACAATAGCAATTTTGCTTTAGACATAGCAGCTTCTGCAAAAAAAGAGAAGGAAATGTCTATTTCATGTCCTTTGTTGTTGTATTTTAAATAAAGAAATAAATAATAAATATTAATTAAATAATTAATTACTTAAGATTTAAGTCACACGCGCATCCGTTTAGGTTGTTAGCTCTTCAACACAAGGAAATCATCGAGGCTCCTCGATGCGAGCAAACAGCACTGCGTACCGCGGTCAAAAAATGCTTCTCTCACTCTGCGTTATGTGTATTTGTGGTTTAATTTACCAGAACTGTTACAGAGTCAACGGAAGTGAAAGGCGATAGAGGCTGGCCATCATGTAGGCAGCCCAGTCCATGGAGTCCATTAGCGTCAGGGGACCTTTTCCAACAAGCTGTAATTGTCTGCAGTGCCAACCTAACTTCCACACTCGCAGCTGTTCCACTATACTCCAGTAATGTCCTAGGTATGGTGGTATCACCGTTCTTCCCCACACCCTCCATTCCCTTCCAAGTTTAAACCCCCAAAAAAGTGTGGTGCAGATAATACTTACAAATGGCTAAGTATTATTGTCTCAGCCAAACTATATTTATTTACATGACATCTGATCCGCTTCTCTTAAACTATCATCTCTGGGATACAAAGGAACTAAACTTTTAAGAAGAAGAAGAAGAAGAAGAAGAAGAAGAAGAAGGGCATTTATTTAGCCCCTTTTACTTAGTGCAAGATCAGTTGTAAAGCGTAGAAAGCAAAGTTAAAAATCAAATTATAATTTATAATACACTCTACTTATTAGACTGAAGAAACTTGAAACTACGCTATGACTATAAGACAGGCATTTTCTAATTTCACACGCGCATTGCTTTAAATGCTCAAAATACAAGGCAGCCCCGTAAAAGGGGTGAAGATGAGCTTCAGACTATTTCTGTCGCTTCCAATATGTTTAACAGCCTGGCTGAATTTTAACGCGCTAAATACAGCCCCGAAAACGCCTGCTTGTAATAAAAGCCCGTGTAAGTACAATGTGGTAAAGATTGTGTGGGCCCTACGTCTTTTTCAGGCCTCTCTGCATTCTAAAGTTTTGGATCTTGGGCACAGTGCTTACACAAAAGATCGTCTTAGGAAAAGGTTAACTTTACAGGATGGTCTGGATGCCTCTAGTGTTGACTAGACGCACGTGTGTCATGTTTTCTTTCTCTCACGACGTTAGGTAAACCCCAACCCCAAACTCTTAGCACCTCATAACTCTCCCTCTCCACCCGATTCGCCCTTCCGCGCTTCCACCAGACCAACGACCAGGCGTACATTGCACTCTTTTTTAGTTTTGTAGTTTGACTGTTAATGTTACCAAATCCCCGTTGAGTTTAGCGTATCAGTCAATCAGTCTCAACCTCTTCGTGTTTTGGTCACAGAAAATCAGAATTAAAGTGAAAACTTAATCTCGTGTGTTTTATCTCCTTTGGCTTTTTGCTCTATCCCGCCTTCTTGAATTAATGCGAAGTTTTGCTTTAATCTGCAGTCAATCTTCATTTCACACAAATTTCTAACAGTTAGGCAGTAACTCATAATCAGCAAATTAATATTAATATGAATGAAACTCTAATGAAAGGCTAAGCATAGTCATAATGTTAAACTTTCCATCTCTTGCAGTATTATTTTCAGTTTCTGCGGGACAAAGTAAATGCAGAATGGGTTCATTTGACCTTGACTATTCCAGAGCTGCAAATAATGTTTGTTGTTGTTCCTGTGCGTGTGTAGTCCTATCCTATCCTATCCCGTAACTAGAAAGTCGTTGGTGCACCACAGATGATACTCTTTTAACCAGCGTACTTCATCTTTCTCTGTCCTCAGCAACCCTCATGGCTTCGCTCAGTGTCAAGCCAGTCCATTCTCGAATGTTGTCCTCCCACCTCTTTTTCTGTCTCCCTCTTCTTCTGCCTCTTTGAACCGTGCCTTGAAGGATGGTCTTTGCAAGGCCCGGTGCTTTGGTGACGCGGCCATACCATCGGAGTTTCAGTTTTTTCACCACTGTGAGCATGTCATCGTGTTGTCCAATGACTTGTCAGATGGTCTGTCGGACTTCGTTGTGGGTGGTGTGCAGGGTATAGAAAATGCCCAGAAGTCTTCTGTAGCACCTCATCTCCATTCTTTGTATTCTTCGTTGTAGGTCTGCTGTGAGGGTCCATGTTTCGCAAGCGTATAGGAGGATGGAGATGCAAGGGGCGCGCAGCAGCCCTACCTCGGAGTGTTGACTGATGGTCCTGTCATTCCAAATGGGTATCAACCTTGTTAGGGCAGAACAGCAGTTGTTTGTGCGATCCTGGAGAGGATTTCCTGTCGGGACCCATTGTCTGATATAACGGCACCTAAATATTTGAAGCTATGCACTGTGTTGAGGGATTGCCCTTGGACTTTGATGTCCGTGTTGATGCCATTGGTGTTGTTGGTCATCAAATTGGTCGTCTGTGCACTTATTTCCATTCCAAAGGCGTGTGTAGTAGTATAACATAATATTTGCCGTTTTACGCGACCATCATACGTTTGGCATTTATCGTTCAAACCACATCCTATATGAATTCTGATCAGTTTTACATTCAAAACTGTTTTTGTGTTGGGTCTCGGCATTTCAGTGTACGCCTGAAAGTTTGTGACATTAAACAGCAGAGCGGAAAGAGTGAGGTTGACCAACCTTAATATCTAATGTAAGCCTTTAACGAGAACAAAGGAAGGACTGGTCACATATTATATGCCTACAGGGATCACACACACACACACACACACACACACACACACACACACACACTTATATGCCAATCTTATCCGTGCGATCTCTTGTCACTTTGTGTATTTGCCAGCCATCATTCAACAGCTACGCACCAGTTACATTCCCCCCATCTATGCACGCGGAAGTGAAATCTCGCACAGATGTACACACAGTGACACTCACATACACTTTACCCACCCACACGCCTATACCCGCATCCGTACACACAACCACACGCGCTCACTCTCGCCCCTCTCTTTCCCATTCTCCTCTCCTCATTTTCCTCGCAGTTCTGTCGCTAAAAATCCTGCAGCGAAACACAAACAAAAATTATCCACGGTTTCTGTACGTCTTCTATCATGTATACAATAACTTTCCGTGCCCTGGAGTCTTAACAAGAGGCTCAGCAAGAGGCGGTTCTTTTTTTCTCACGCACTTTGTCTATCAGTGTTCCTAACATTTCAAGGCTAATGTACTTCATATCACTTTCTAATATTTTAATATAACAACGATATGGCTTGCTATTTTTTTCTTCTTCTTCTTCTTCTTCTTCTTCTTCTTCTTCTTCTTCTTCTTCTTCTTCTTCTTCTTCTTCTTCTTCTTCGTCGTCGTCGTCGTCGTCGTCGTGTTCATTTTCTCGTGGTTTTTTTTTTCTTACAGCCCACAACTTCGATATAAAAAATTTCTTGTTCTTGTATCATATAATTAATAAATATAATCATCTACTGGACAGGAAATACGAAGAGAAACAATAAAAATACAATCTTGCTCAACAAAACAAAAACTATTATAATAACATTGTTAACTGCTTGCAGACAGAAGAAGGTAAACATTTTTTCCAGGAACAAATTTCAACAGTCTCATTTTATGATTATAATGTCTCTGCATTTCTTCAGGGAGAAAAAATACATTTCTTTCTTTCATCCAAAGCATCGTCACCGCAGTAAAGTTCTCGAGTTTGTCATTAAAAAGCTATTCAAAACAACCCTCAAAATGATAATAACTTTATTGTCGCACAGTTACCTTCATTCCTCATCTTCGTAACTTCAACAGTATCACCTCACCGGGTTCAGAAAGAAATATTGAAACACGACTCGATCCTATCTAAAAACGACGCAGCTGATCCGACATGATCAAATAAACACAGATCAATGTCCATAATCTGATTCTACGAGATTGCCTCTTTGTGTGCGAGTCAATATTCCTCCATCTCAGAAATAATCTTCCCCACCACCCTTCCCTACCTTCCCTCTTTCTCTCCCTCCCACTTCCTTTCCCTCACTCTCCTCACCTCTCACCACACATACACACACACATACAAACAACTTGCATTCTCATCACAAACCTATAGCGACTATCCCATCTTCTACTTTCAACATTACCCCCCACTCCTTAATCCTACATTCTCCACACTCACATACCATTTGTTATCCTTTATTCACATCCTCCATAAACAACTTATCCCCCATCTGTACATTACATTACATAATTGTTGCTTTAGGTCCAGCGGACTCTTCCGAGCCAAATCAGTACCGGACAACCCCCAATCCGCATAAAAGATCTGCCGAAACAACCCTCCCACCAGCCAGTCACTGTACAATAAAGACATCCCACGCAGGGGACGCTGAGGCTGCACTCTAATTTATCGAACCCCCGTTTACAAAAACAAAATAGAATACAAACATCATTATAAATTATCAACAAAACATATACATATAAAATGCCTACATTGCTAAATAATAACATCATAGGAAGCCCTATAGTGACCACCTGGCAGAAAGCGTCCAATATTCCCAAGCTGATCCAACAGACCTCATACACAAACAAGGAGTCTTGTCCCGGAAGAGTTTTCAAGAAAAAAGGTAGGTGACTGGTCTAGCGAAGAAGAGGATAGTATAGCAGATTGATAGAACAGAGCAGGAATGAGAAAGAGCAAATGAGAAAGACAGCGACAGTGGGAATTTAAAGCACTAAATTTCCAGAAAGTGGGGATACTATTTATACTGAAACCCCCGGCACCCCAACGGGGGTCCCCCATCTGTACACACACCTACACAGCAACACTTTTGTGCTCTCATTCGCTTTGTCTCAAAATCTTTTTCCTTCCCTCCCTCACACGCCCTCTCCTAACGCAATGAAAGTAGTAGTACTCCTCCTCCTTCGGATGAGAGTATAAACCGAGGTCTAGTCTGTGTCGCATACATTCCATCATAACGGACTTTAAAGATCCTGAAGCTCATGTCCTAGACGGGTGAGTGCCGGTGACAAGAACACACCCAGCAAGCACCTAGGTCCTTCTCCCCCATCCCTGGCTGCCCAGGATTGTGCTCAGTTGTCTGGAGCGTTATTACGATGCGCCCAAAGGCTGCAAGTTGGCGCCTCGGGCGGCTTGAGTTAGATCCTGTATCGGCCAGCGCCTTGAGCAGCTCTTGAGCTGGAAAAGCGCTATATAAGAACGATTAAATAAATAATAAATAAGAAGTAGTCTTTTTCCTTCCTTCCCTCACACGCCCTCTCCTAACGCAATGAAAGTAGTAGTAGTAGTAGTAATAGTGGTAGTAGTAGTGGTAGTGGTAGTAGTAGTACTAGTAGTAGTGGTAGTAGTAGTAGTAGTAGTTGTTGTTGTTGTTGTTGTTGTTTTTTCTTCTTCTTCTTCTTCTTGTACCGTGGGTGTTCTTGGGTGTCGAAGTTTCCTGCCGTTGTCTACTTCACCTCTCCTTCAGTTTAGTTGTTTTATTGTGTTTTTTATAAATCGAACTGATAAGACAATTACCTTTCTTGTTCCTGCTATAACTACTATTACTACTAGTACTACTACTACTAACTACTACTTTTTTTTTTTAAATCTCTACCGCGTCCTCTAACTATTTTTTCGTCCTCCTCATTCTCCTCATCTTCCATACGACCCCTTCTCTTCCCCCGCCCACCTCCAACCCCATCCTTCTTCTCTCTTCTTTAAGACCCCCTCCCCCCCTCTCTCTCTCTCTCTCTCCTTGCTGACGCTGGCGAGGACTATCCCCCGATGAGCAGCAAGCTGATCCGTCTCCTGATCCTTTCCATAACACAAATCTCATCTGTCAGTGTTGTTGCTGCATCAGTCCTTTTTCCTCTACAAAGGCAGCTCTCACTGTCGCAGTATCAGGTTCCAAAACCTCTCTCCACCCATCCAAGCGTGTAGAATCAAAATTTAAATTTCATTTTGTCATTACAAATTTCATTCGTTTTTATGCGCCCAAAGCCCCTCGCCCAAGCTCCGGCTTTATAACGTCAACCACGTAGTTATAACATGATGTTATTTGGATTTTAATACTGCTTAATATTATACAGCTTGTACAGAGGCTTGACACCACCTCCAGAGCTTATGGAATGGAAATAAGTGCAGAGAAGACCAAAATGATGACCAACAACACCAATGGCATCAACACGGACATCAAAGTACAAGGCCAATCCCTCAACACAGTGCACAGCTTCAAATATTTAGGAGCCATTGTGTCAGACAATGGGTCTCGACAGGAAGTCCTCTCCAGGATCGCACAAACAACTGCTGCCCTGACAAGGTTGAAGCCCATTTGGAAAGACAGAACCATCAGTCTACATTCCAAAGTAAGACTGCTGCGATCTCTGGTCATCTCCATCTTCCTATATGCTTGCGAAGCATGGACCCTCACAGCAGATCTCCAACGAAGAATACAAAGCATGGAGATGAGGTGCTACAGAAGACTTCTGTGCATTTCCTATACCCAACACATCACCAACGTTGAAGTCCGACAGACCATCACACAAGCCATTGGACAACACGATGACCTGCTCACAGTGGTGAAGAAACGGAAACTCCGATGGTATGGCCACGTCACCAGATCATCAGGCCTTGCAAAGACCATTCTGCAAGGCACAGTGCAAGGAGGTAGAAGAAGGGGGAGACCGAAAAAGAGGTGGGAGGACAACATTCGAGAATGGACTGGTTTGACACTGAGCGAAGCCATGAGGGCTGCTGAGGACAGAGAAAGATGGAGTATGCTGGTTAAGCGATCATCTGTGGTGCCCCTACGACCTTCGGGTTATGGGACAGGATAGGATAGGATAGGACCCCCCCCCCCCCCCCTCAATCAAAATAATTTTTTTTAATAATATTTTTTTTAATGTGTGTACTGTCATGATATTATTGACATTATATCTCAGCGTGACACATTGTTCACATTATGAAATATGTTGTTTCCTATGTTTACTATTCTATACCTTTTAAAATTCTGCTTTCAAATTGGTCACAGAGAAACTGTGACATCGTTTACAACGATAATTGTGTTCTCGCCCACATCATCCTTCTTATCATAAACCATCACAGGGCCAAGTAGCGTTGGTCATCTTCATCGTCGTCATGGCAAAAGCTGATTATATTTAATTTATAGCCTACTTTCAGTGTCCTTAGGATACGAGATTCAAAAATTGCAATTGAGGCTGGACGTTTAATTCCCGAATACAGAGTTTTAGTGCGCTTCTTTCAAATTTAGTCTTCGAGATCAGTAAGCTGTGTACTTGCTACCTCAGAAACAATAAAATCACATTAATATGTACACACCCTTCAGAATGAGTTTTCGGGACTAGCCAAAGGGACTGAACTAACTCATTTCTGTTATCCACAATAAAATCCAGTATAAAACCAACTGGGAAGGGGGGTGGAAGTGGGGGTGGGGGAGAATCCGATTGAGAACAGGGCTAAGAATGGATCAAATTTCTCGATTCCGTGTCCAGCTCAGCAGAAAGTCTCACCCGAGAACAAAGGGATGAGCAGGGACCGTCGTGTTGTCAGGGTGGAGAATTTCTCCTGCTTTGTTTTCAGTGCAGGCTCTGCTAGACTGCTACGTCAAGTTGCACCGATGAGTCGCCTCGGTCTGCCATGCACTGAGTATTTGAGAGCGTGTGCGATCAAAGTTAGCTTACCGCTGCTTCCTTCAGAAGTAACATTGTAAAAACGTATACATCTTTGCGGTCCTTGCCGTCTTCGCCTGCCAGCACTTCGAGACTCAAATATCAATCCATAATTATTTCCATCGTCATTACTTCCATGAATAATTATGTCAAACCGTCACGTCACAACCTTAAAATTATTCCTCACGGTGTTTTTTTTTCATTGGCTATCATTCATTCTAAAGGCAGACGCGCCACGTCCTCTGCTGTAATTAACCCTTCTCTGCGACCAAATTTAGCAGATTCAATGCTGATTCATCATCTCCAATAATGGGCTTGCGTTCTTTGTCTCGGCTTGTCCGTCATTTACGAGGACTTTGATGCACTAAACGTCGCCTGATTCCAAGAAATGTAAGGATGCGTCCAAACTATGCATGCCCGGGAGTTTGGATATGTGAACTGGGGGTTGACAAACGTCTTGTTAACATTGGGTGTGGTGGGGGAATGAGGGAGAGGAAGGAGTGAAAACTGTTTTTGGGAGTTTTTTTTTTTTAAAGGAACATTTTTTTTAAGCTGCGCGTGAGGAGAGGGAATACTTTGGAGAGGCGAATGGGCAAGCATAATTAACGCCTGCCTTTAGGTTTCGCTGCTGGCTTGGGGGCTTCTCAAAATCATAATCCACTCTTCGTCCTTTCTTTTCCCACAATGACGTACTCCAGCCAGCCAGGAAGAACGAAACTAAGCATATGAAGAACGAAACTAAGACAATTTAATCCTAAGTTTCAGGTCTCTACAAAAACATGTTATCCACTTCAAATTTTAATACAAACGCTTGATCCATTTATGGTTCTGGACGACCTATATATAGGCCTTGAAATAGTATCAAGCTAAACTTTGTTAGCACTCTGATACTCAGTCAGACCTTTTGTTCTGTATTTTGGTGGTGATGGTGGTGTTGGTGGCGTTTGTTGTTACTGGTGGTGGTGCTTTTCACAAAACGTGAAAGTAACAGAATAAGAATTAATACCACTTTACGGAAACGAAATTGAATATTTAATGTATCCCAAACTGGATATTTTATTGTAGTTGGGGATATAAAATCGATGGGTTAGATTCTGATTCTGTTTAAAGCCACCTAAACCTGTACTGATTCGAAACAAGAGCAAACGAAATTGCTTATGCAGACAAAATGTCTCTGTAGTTTGCGCTTCGGTTTACCAGTCAGGCTTTAATATTAAAACAAGCTCCATAGACGTTTCCAGACCTTCCTGCCACAATGTTAACCTCACACCCTTCAATCAATCTCAAACTCTGTCTGTCTGTCTGTGTCTGTCTGTGACTGTCTATGTGTGTCTGTGCCTGTCTGTCTCTGTGTCCGTCTGTCTCCGTCTCCGTCTCTCTCTCTCTCTCTCTCTCTCTCTCTCTCTCTCTACCATAAACGGCATGCACAGCTGCGTCTTCAAAGTGTCACTCAGTACAAAACAAGCTCATTTCACTGTTCTATTCTACATCTGTGGTTCATGCTCCATTCTCTTTCACGCCATTGCATCACCTATGTTCAATCTGCTGCTTATTTATTTTTAACCACAGAACACGTAGGCGACATCTGAAGGATTAGAAGAAAAAAAAAATTCATTGCTAACAACTTTTTTTTTTTTAATGCGGTAGACAAAGCCACACTTCCTCGTCTACATTTTTCTTATATTCTGTTACCATGGGAAACAATAACGAGGCCAGAACAGAGCCATTTCTCATCTCTTTGAGCGTCTGTCGCTCTACTGCCCCCTGGCCTAGAAGCCTGCTTTTAGTGTCGGTTGATTCATTTTGTATGTAATAAAAGATCAAAGTTGCAAAGTTCTAAATGCCTTTTCCTCTTCTGCTATCGTCTTCTTCTACAAAGAGCTGTTCCACTGTAAGTCTTCGTATGCCGAATAATCGAAAGCATTGGTTAGATAGTCGCGAACCTACACCATCAGTACCACAAACAAAAATGAATATAATGAGAACGCTCATTTTAATTGGACACGAGTTTTGTACTATCTGTTACCAAATACAACGAAGACTGTTCAGTTTAATCCTCTAATACAATGCACTAATAAGGCAATGACTGTTTAATGGAGCCCTGCGCGCCCTGAGAATGCAATCATCAACATTAGCAATAGGCTGGAATCTTGGCGCAAACAATGAAAAGTAAATAGGCTTCACTGGAAACCAAACACGAAGGAACTGCTACAAAAGGAAATCATGGCCAGAAGAATTGCTACAAAGGGAAACCAAGGATTGCTACAAAGGGAAACCAAGGATTGCTACAAATGGAAACCAAGGATTGCTACAAAGGGAAACCAAGAATTGCTACAAAGGGAACAAAGCCAAAAGCACAAGAGAAACAAAGCCACTTCTCAATTTCCACATTGTGCCCAAGTTAAAGGGTTTGAAGTTGGTGAAGTAAAGGCAATGAACTAGAGTGCAGGCAGGCAGAGACAAGGGACGGATCCCTTGGGGGAACCAGAGAGTGAATTAACGGCTGTCTGTGGACTGGGCTGAGCTGAACTGAGCTGAGTTCTAGATGAAGAAGACACCCATGCCTCCATCCCTTCATTACACTGCGACTATCTAAAAGTGGGCACTGCTGTTGTGGAACGGAATGGGCAATATGGACCATCGCTGCAAAGATTTTAAATGGGTTAGTCGTTATATGGATATTTAAGTTGAGAAAATGATGGCGAGAGTAAGGAACAGGAGTTCATCAGTGAATAGGAATGGTGGGGGGAGAGAGAGAGAGAGAGAGGGGGGGGAAGAAGGGAGGGAGAGAGGGAGAGGGAGATAAATAACAGTGCTGTTGGACGTGAGATACGCGCATTAGGAATGAAACCAAAGGGAAAGAAAAATAATCATGTTGGGCATGTCCTCACGAAGCGTTCTTTTCTCCAGGATAAAACGGCAATAAAAAGTATAGTAATGTTTGGGAGAGGTTTCAAACGTAGACTTACACAAGTCATCATATTAAAAGAACCGTATTGCTGTTTTTAATCAACTTTTTGTTTCAATGATGAATTCATATATAGGATCATTCTAGAATCGTGAGCGTTATACCACCGCCGGTCTATGCTCTTACACGTCTGGTTAGGAGGTACATCATACTGTCTGTCATAATTATTCAACATAGAAACTATGCATGATCACGAAGACTCTCTGGCACGGAGCTGTCCCGTTTCATCCACGCTTCGCTGACAACTGTGTCATGGCCAACAATGCGTGACATTATCATTTCGGCGATGATGATGATGATGATCAGGGGCTTACCTCGTCTAAGAAAGGAGGGAGATTAGGGTTTGTTGGAAAATGTTGGGAATATCACGATTTACATGCATATACTAGCAATTGTGCCGCGCCCTTCTTACTTCAACCACCACCATTACCACAACCACCACCCACCCTCACTTACCAAACACAAAAAATAATTTTTGTAAGCGGGCTGTGGTGAAGAGTGAAATGAGGCTGGATACAATTATACAAACAAGGTTTAGATTAGTACTGACTGTTGCGAGAAGATGCATGAAACTATCACTAAAGTGGATGTTGCGATGCGAGGAATACTAATACAAAACAGCGCGCGCGCGTGCGCGCGCACACACACACACACACACACACACACACACACAGACACGCGCGCACAAATAAATAAATAAAACTTTACTTCAGCTTCAGGACCAAGGAGACCATTCAAGCATTATAACACAAAACTACTTTTTTTTTAAATTTTAAAGCTGCTACTATCTCACGTTTCGTCATTTTCTGAAGAAGTTCTCTAAAAGACGATCAAACCCTGATGCATGTGTTTATATTTACCTATTACTTAACCATCTTTTGAACTGTGTTAACAAGCGTCACACATTCGGCGTGCGGGCTGAAACGTCAGCATCGTACGGGTGATGCGTGGATCAATACTTAGAGCTTACTTACAGCAGTTAAATCTTTCCGCTCAGTTAAGGCGGCGGCGAGGCTACATCCGTGCCGACATGGTACAAGCACAGGTCCTGGCTCAAACACACGGAGCTCACAATAGTCGCATTAGTTACAAACTCACAGAGTATAATAGGAGAAAGACCATTGATGTCAAAATGCCCACTTTACCACCATTACCGCCACATCTTCTTTTTTAAATTCTTTTTGTAGTTATCCTCCTCGTCCTCCTCCGCTTCCTCCTTCATAGAGTTGCTATTTTCAATCCAAATATTTACCAAGAAATGACAGCAGCATCCCCCCTTTTTTCCCATTGAACGATGATATCAAATGCAATGACGTCAGAGTAAAAGCCAAATGACCTTGCCCAAGGCAATAGAGTAGTCCCAACATTATTGATTTCACTCAGAATGCGCATTAAAATTAATTTCTCATAATATTAACACTTCGAGGGTGTGAAACGTAAATATACAATAGTCTTAGGAAATTGTTAACAATGAATTCAAGATGGCGCCTAACTAGAGCAACAAGGTATGCTAGCAGCTATGTTTGCTATCGATGTGCTCCAACATTGGCCGCATTGTATTCCTTGTGTGTTCCTCACCTGACAATAAAGCAATTCGTATCCTTGTATCTTGTCATAACAAATATATACTGTCAAGCATTTATCCATTAGTTAAATGCTAGTAAAACGTAACTTTATTTTAAGAGTACCAACCACTGCCCACTGCATACTCATACAAACATTTGGAGGTTTTATCTCTCACTTTGAACACGACATAAATTCTCATACTACACAAATATATACGGTTACAATGATGGGATGTTATAGTACCTTCTACTTATTCAATAATTATACCATGGGCACAAATAGAGAAGTGAAGTATGGGTGTGGGGTTTCAAATGGAAGATCTAGGATTTCTTAAACCTAATTCTTTAACGAATATTACCGACAAAAAAATCTAATTAAGGGATTTCTAATTCATATCTTTTTTGTACTTTAATGCCTGTCAAAGAAGATCGTGTCTGAGAAAGAAAACAATATTCCGCAGACGACAATTTCGGAGCAGACGACAGACACATTGAGACTTACCAATGTACCAAGGGCTTCGTGTAGGCGTCATCTCGACAAGAACTCGTTAATTAAAACCGTGAATCATATATACGCAATTCTCCAAGTGGGCCCCCAAGAATTTCTTTCAATTCCTACCCAGACAGAACCAATAAATTGCCAAACGCATGGGAATGAAGAGCCTTCACAGTGAAAATCCCTAACCCATATTGAACAACCACGTTTCACAGTACGGAGTGCCATGGTCGAGCTTCAATTGAGCACACAAGTTAGTTTTGCTTGTGTTATTTAACGTCAATTCTTAAAGAGTTCATACAAATAACTGCGTTCCTATGTTTCGACACATATATTTTTGTAAAGCGTATTAATTCTCGATCGCCATATTAGAATAATGCCGTACTATTTTCATCACATGCAAGAGAACAAGATTAAGGTCCTATATTATTAAATCCCACGGAAAACACGTGCTTCCAAGGTCTATTTCTTTACAGAACATCTCCTGCATATTCTTCTCGTTTTCATTTCTCTAATCTCTGCCACGTAATACAAAACAAACACCACAATTAGCAACATTTAACTGTAAGTTTACTATACCGTTAATTAGTACACTGTTCGAAAAACGCTCAGTTCTTGACCTCTTTTGTTTTACAGTACAAATTTACAAATGTAGGATCCTCCTCCGTTGTCCTCAGCCAAAAAATCGTTTTTTATTTATTTTTAACTGTTCTCCGAAACAACATCCAATTTTATTACATAAAGAATATCCTGTTCTCATTTTGCCTTCTCAAATACCAAGAAAATTCTCATAACCAAATTATAATGCACCATTTTCTAAATAGTCAACAGAAAATAATAAGCCTCCATAACCACTCCAATTCGTAAAAGACCTCATCCCCATCCCTCCCACCTATTAACCCATTTGCTACCACGATACCATATATGGTATCACGTGAACCCAATGTGCTGAGCACGTTGGATTCACGTGATCCCATATATGGGATCGTGGTAGCAAATGGGTAAAAAAAAAGACAAATGAAATAACATGCCCAAAGCCAGGCCTGAAAATGGCGACTAATTTAGTCGCCATGGCTAGTGAAAAAAAAACAATTGGCGACTAAAAAAAAAAACTTTAGTCGCCAAATGCGAGTGCGCTAAAATGAACTTTTTTTTAGTTTGGCTAGTAAAATTTTTAGTTTGGCTAGTAAAATTTTTAAGTTACTAGCCAAAGGCTAGTGGGACATTTTTTTCATTTTCAGGGCTGCCCAAAGCAATTACTAAAAATCTCTCTCTCTCTCTCTCTCTCTCTCTCTCGCAACCCCCGTCCACCTTCCTCTACCTCAATATCAAATTCTAATAATACAAAGAAAAGAACTTCCAGTAACCTACTACAATACAACTCTCCCTAGATCCCACTCGGAAATCTACCCTTTGCTAAAGACGACAGCCAACATGACCGAACTATTGCTGGAAGCCAGAATAAACATCACCCTTAAGAACCGATTACGTTATCAAATCCCCAAACACACAAACCCACCTTCATTGCAGAAACCGAATCAGCGATGCATCAAAATTCCCCTTTCCAGAGTAGCTGGTTAGAGTTGGGGAAAATAATACATAAGAAGTTTCACGACCTATCGAAACATATTACCACTAAAACAATAAGAACATTATTTTATCCACTATTATATTAATTAAGCTTGACCATGAATATATCTAATCAGATCCACTAACTATATCTGACTGTAGAAGGGTGTCTCCGTTAACACTAATAATACTTAGTGTGTCCGAAAATCATCTAAGACAATCTGCCAAGAAACGCATAAAAAAGAGAGAGCAAGGGATAGATGTCTAGAGCTACTCGTCACTAACTTCTTTTCATTGACATTTCGCCCGTTTCCCCTTTCGCTGATCCAAAACAATCACACGTGCATTACCCCCTACGACAACCCACTCAGCCAATCAAGACATCTAAAGCCACCCAGCACAAGGGGACCCAGCAAAGGACGGCAACAGGCGAGATTTTCTCGGGCAAAGGGGCACAAATCCTGTCAACTGCATCTGTGGCCAAGGGGTACAACTTCTGTCAAACATCAGAGGCAGAAGGGCACAGTTTGGATGAAGGACGCTTCTGAGACAAAAGGGAGCAACTTCAATCAACGACATCTGAGATACAGACGCACAACTCTTTAGAAGCGATGAAATGTCTTGAGAAAGGCCAGCACTTCTGGCGACCGTGGCATTTAGGAGAAAGGGGGCCACTGAGTGAAGAGATCTTACTTGGACAGAATCAGTGCTACTGGTGATAGGGGGTTTTTGGGGTGGCTGCACGCTCCTATCCCCCTAATCATTGATTTATGAAAACAATAAGATCGGCAGCGGGGTGACAGGCGTTGGGATGCCAATACCGCTCCTGCCCTCGCCAATGACTGTCTTTCTGTCATCAGGCGGAAACGATCGGCTGGCGGGCCACGAAAAGATACATGCTGATGAGCGAACGTGATACCAGCCAAAAAAAAACACCAAACCCAGAGCTATTCGGTCCTCCAGCCCTTAATCCCTCGTGGATCTACACTGATTGGGAAGCCTGTTTGCTTGCATAACGGCTGGCATGGTGGGCCATTGTTGGAAAGATCACAGCTCGAAGCGATCGCTGAGGGACCTGCACTGAATCCCTTCGTCCCACTTCTGACACCAAAAACCCACTGTCGTAATGCAAGCGCGCGCTTTTTATCTCTTTTCCTTCGCAATTTACTACTCTGCATTATTTTGTTCAAAACCTGGCCTTCCCCGAAGACGCGTTGTTGTATGTGCGTTGTGCAGCCAATAACAATTTGGCTTTGTTTATTAGCCACAAGAGAAGAACAAAGTTGATTTGCCAGAAAATTGGGAAACTGCCTCGCCTGCGGCCAATATATTTCCCTCAACTGCACTGAAAAACTTATACTGGCTTGCACTAATAACCTGGACTCGTTTCTTCACCTTTTTCAAGAAGACAAGATTACACATTCAAATCTCTTCAGCTTCTAAAGAACCTGCGAATATCCAAACAAATAAAATATTATCATTAAATTAGAATGAAACAATAAATTGAAGACATTTTCATGAGTAAAAACAACAACAACAACAACAACAACAACAAACAACAACAGTACGTGAATATGTCGCTAAACAGCATTCACACAAATTACCAGGAAACGTGTAATCTGCATTTCAATTGATTTAGATTCTCTTTATGTGAAGTCATTCCCCTAATGTCTCATACTTGGAACTGTTGAAGCAAATGTATGGCAGATAGGAGAAATTGTTTTCAATAAAAACTCACATCTTTCTCTAAAAATCATAAATTCAAAAACTGCAAACATTTCGAATTAAACTGTCCAACAGGGTTGTACAAACATTTTAATTAAAAACATATTAGGTCTATTGGGCTGCTTTGTTCATTTAACACAAAAATACTTTTGTTGGGATGGTGATTTTATTGTGATCAAAGGAATGTGTTCAGTCCTTTTTTTGGTATAATGGAAAAATTTGTGTTTAGCTTTGTTAGACCTAAACTAGAGTGAATTAGATAAATACCGAAAACAGAATTCTTTGAGCTCGGAGAAAACATACATTGCTCATGGAGAGAGCTCCAGTGCTGGTAAATAGTAACATACACACACACACATCCATAAGACAGATTTAGATCACCGTGACTACTTTCATAATTTTCTCACATACAAATATATTAAACAGGTCTTAAAGTTGCAGAAAATTCAATGCTGTCCTAGAAATGACTTCAAGATTTTGACATTTGCAGCAGTCATCCAGCAATGAAATTTCAGTCTTGCTTGGAGCGTGCTGGCTTTCTGGTCGCCAGAGTGACAAGATGTCTTCAGGGAATACACACAATTTCACATCCATTTCAAAAATCGATCTAACCTCTTTTGATTGACTCCCTCAAACCCTCTTCAAACTCCCCTAGACCTTGAACGATTTCCTTCTCTGGGGCGTGCGAACTCGCACAATAGGCACTCATCAAACGAAGCAACATACACACTCAAACATACATACATGCATACATAAACATACATACATACATACACACAAGTGTGTATTCATGGCAAACTGGGGTTCTAGACGCGAAATGTAGTCAACGGAAAGTGTTTTATATTTTATGGAAAGAACACCAAATTCATCTAAAAATGAAAGAATTAAATATAAAAAACCAAGCTCTTTCTGTCTAAAAGTTTACCTATTTTGGCTCCTAACCCTAACACTTTTACTTCAAATTTTGCCAGAAAACAGCCCGTCCTGGATATAGCACAATGCACCACAAGAGCATTCCCATGACCCCCTTTACCCCCCCCCCCCCCCCCAAAAAAAAAAAAAGAACAATGTCATGCACTAAAAGAACACTCCCATGTACTTATAAAAAAGTGAATTTCTGGAAGAAAAAAAGTGGGGCGCTATCTAAAAGCCCCATTTTGTGCATAAAAAGACACACACACACACACACACACACACACTTTCATTCTACTTCCCACAATTTTAACAAAACTACTTACAAAGTACAACACTTCGCAGATTGTTTAAAGTCACCATCGTACTTTGTCTAAAATCATAATTGCGATCAAATAGCTAAAACTTTGATGAGAAAGGACTACAAAAATGTGATGCCAAAAAGGCTAACCAAGTTCTTTAGAATGTTTGCAACTTTAGACACAAAATACTAGGATGAAAAGGAACAAAATATGAATATACAACAACAACAAAAGGGGTGGGGATGTGGGGGGAGGGAGAGGGGGTGAGGGTGGTGGAGTCGCCCAAAATAATCCTGGACAAAAAGAGAAAACGGGAAAGCGGGCAAGGTGGTGAGGAGAAGAAGAAAAAGAACAAAGAAAAAAACGTCAACACGCGACGTTGTCTACAAGCCTCGTTCCGGATATTCAACAGCCTCGTTTTGGCCATCGTCTTGCAAAAACAACTTGTGGCGTTTCCTGTGTGCACACGTAAGGCAACAGACGCACGGTGCCAATCAAACTCAGTTCGACAACACAAAATAGGGTCTATGTGATTGGTTTATTTTAGTTTGTCCACTTTAAAAACGTTCATACTTAACCTGTAGACAAATGTGATGCGTGTAATTGTTCTGTAGACCTGTACGAAACCACGACAAAGTTAGATGTTTCAGGGAAAATGTTTACATTTCACAAGAAAGGTGTCGAAAGGATTCACATATTTACCATGTAGCGTGATCCTCTTTCTCTGTAATGGATGGTTCCTTCACTTTACAAAACAAGCTCCCATATTCGTTTTCCTATAAGCACTCTTTCTTATGGACTCTACGGCCATCTGAAGGAGCAGCAAAGGCAAGAATTTCTATCTGACGTTGTCACAGTCTCTCCCCTCTCTGGGGACGCCCGGTACTGGAGAAAGGACAGTGCTGCTGCCGAGGACGAAGGTGACATGATTCTCAATTAAGCCAACAAGGTAAGAAGGGACCAGGGGTCCATCAATAATGGATTACAGGGTGCCGGGTTCTTCGGGGTTCCATAGGGTTCTAGTCAGGGTTCCCTGCAAGGGTTGAGCTCTAGGGGAAAGCTTTATTGCAGCCTCGATGCTCGCTTCCTTTTGAACACCCCATTCCATATACTGTGCCACACCACTTCTCAACCATCAGTGTTGAACGTTCATGACTTCTCTTCTTGGTCTTAAATTTCAACGTTCTTTTGTCTTTGAATAAAATATCGCTTGCCGCTCTGATCTCGCATTTCAACAATAAATGGAGTATTAGCTTTGCATTTCAAACTTTTTACCGCCAGTTCTAACGAACCACGTTAATTGCTAAGAATTCCGGCATTGCTCGAGATTTAGTGTATGTCTATGTAAGGTCCCAAAAAGCGTTCCACAACAAAGGGTGGCGGCACAGTCTGAGGGGTACAGGAGGGTGTCGACTCATGAATGATGCAGAAGGCTTTACTGGCTGTCTCTTATTTAAGAGCTTCCTGACAAAACTTGCCTGTCCTTTTCTTGCCTCTGCACTATAGCCTCACTCTGCAGCCGAATACCTCAACGTCCTATACATGCATCGTGAACTGAAGTTCACTGCATTACTCCTACAGAAAAATAATTGTTCCGTAAACGGTAAGGCGACAAAGACCTATAAACTTAACAGACACTTTTTTCAAGGGGACTTCTCAAGCTAGCATTGACACTCAAATCCACGACTGAGGCGGTCGCAGTGCCTTTCTATACTTATTCCTACTAACTGTATTAGTGTATATTGCGCAATGATCTTTCGTTCTAACTGATATCGCTCGACAAATGTCCACGCGTTTCTCCACTACAACATGTTTGGGATGTGCCAGAAATAAATAAGAGAATCGTTATATCGTGCACAAGGAGCTGCTCTGTGTGTGTCTGTGCGTCTTCCTCAATTATGGGACAATTGGATTTTCTAGCTTGTCGTAATCTCATTACTCGACAAGTGGAGGGACCGTGGCGATGGGGCCATGACGCAGCATGGAGGACTTAACCAACGACCTAACTGACCACACTGTATTGTCATTACACAGCAACAACATGGCGAGGGGTCGCGGAATACGTAAATCTATACTGATACAAAGCAGTCACGATATATTTAATTATTAGTTAGTTAATCATTTGCTATCGACCGCGATATTTTTTTCCCACATCACGTCTGAGGGCTACCGTAAATGGAACGACTTCAGACCTAAATCGTACAGAGTTGTTACCTTCCTATCGTGCTCTTCAGTGTCTTTACACGCCAAAGTTTGCTAAAACAAGCTTAGGTAATAGTTTTTATGCTATATGTATTTGTACATATGTACCGTTGTATGTGTACAAATATTAAGCATGTCTATATAATTATATATATTATTAATGGACTTGTGTGCATCATTATTATTTGTATGAGAGCCGGTTTAGATCTGAAGTCGTTCCGTTTACGGTATCCCTCAGACGTTATGTGGGGGGAAAAATATCGCATCCGGGATCTATATTTCATTAAGATAATTAGCAGTATCACTAGCAAAGCAGTTATGATGACTATTACTGTATTTATTATTGACCAATTAAACACTGTCGGATACGAGCATGCGCTATGCCCTCGACGACCACGACGACGACGACGACGACGACGACGATGATGATGATGATGATGATGAATGATGATGATGATGATGTTGATGATGATGATGATGATGATGATGATGATGATGATGATGATGATGATGATGATGATGATGATGATGATGATATTTGGGCCGCTGCTGCTGTTGCAGAAAATGTTGACTACGACCACAGTAATGAGACCAAGAACGTGAAGACGATAATGTTACTTTAGAGTAGTGGAAGACAGTAGCAGCCAAAGGACGGATGAAATCAGATTGTCTAACCTCCAAAAATCCCTCCTCCAACCTATGGCAAAGCGAAAGATCTCAGAAAAGTCACTTAGCCTTATAGACGAGTCTTTTAATCAACGATGAAGGGGAAATCTTGGCCAAAGGAACCATCTTAACTCACTACACCACGGAACAAACTATTTGGAAACGGCATTAGCTGAAGATGATTCAGCACTGCAAGGTTACCACCACATCATTTAACTAAAGCAGACTAAATTTAGATGAACCGCATCAAAGAATTGAAATAAGGAAAACAAGTTTATGGAGAAGAGACGCCTGGTGAAACACAAATCCTAAACACGAATACTTGAAAACAACTTTCTTACATTGCAGAGTTGATCCAAGATTACAGCATCACGGAGCTACTGCGGACTAGATTTAGTGTTACCGCATCAAGAAATTTAAGAAGCCTTAGGAAAACAACTTTACAAGAAGAAGCTTCAAGTTAAATCATAAAGTCACGAATATTTGGAAACAATGTTAACTGAAGATGGTTCAACATTGCAGACGAATGTCATGGTTCCCCGCGTCGAAGAACTGAAGTGTTTTAAGGGAAACAAATTTACAGGAAGACCCTTTAGCCACGAAAACGAAACTCACGAATACTTGGAAACAAAGTTGCCTTAAGAGGGTTCGACACTGCATACTGGAGTCAGAGTTACCGCATCATGGAACTCACGCAGACTAGATTTAGAGTTACGGCGTTAAAAAACTTGGAATTTTTTAATGAAAACAACGAGAAGAACATTGCAGAAATTAAATCCTAGTCACTAATATCAAAAAGAGTACACAATACTGAACAAAGATGATGAAATATTACAAACTACATCCGCTATTATTATATTTAAAAAAGCAAACAGTATGCAAAAATTAGCGTGAGAAAGGTTTTACGCGAATTACGACTAAATACACTTATTTTCACTACCTCTATGCACAAAGAAGAACCCCCGTTGGGGTGCCGGGGGTTTCAGTATAAATAGTATCCCCACTTTCTGGAAATTTAGTGCTTTAAATTCCCACTGTCGCTGTTTTTCTCATTTGCTCTTTCTCATTCCTGCGCTTTTCTATCAATCTGCTATACTATCGTCTTCTTCGCTAGACCAGTCTCCTACCTTTTTTCTTGAAAACTCTTCTGGGACAAGACTCCTTGTTTGTGTATGAGGTCTGTTGGATCAGCTTGGGAATATTGGACGCTTTTTGCCGGGTGGTCACTAAGGCTTCCTATGATGTTATTATTTAGCAATGTAGGCATTTTATATGTATGTGTTTTGTTGATAATTTATAATGATGTTTGTATTCTATTTTGTTTTTGTAAACGGGGGTTCGATAAGTTGGGGTGAAGCCTCAGCCGTCCCCTGCGTGGGATGTCTTTGTTGTAAAGTGACTGGCTGGTGCAGAGCTTTCGGTTTAACCACTAGGGTTGTTTCAGCAGATCTTTTATGCTGATCGGGGTTTGTCCGGTCCTGATTTGGCTCGGAAGAGTCCGCTGGACCTAAAGCAATAATAATGTAATGTAATGCACAAAGAAGAATATGTTTTAAGAAGTATACTTTATGAAGAGGTAATACAGACGCTCTTAAGAAGAGGAAGAAGAAGAAGAAGAAGAAGAAGAAGAAGAAGAAGAAGAAGAAGAAGAAGAAGAAGAAGAAGAAGAAGAAGAAGACTGCATGCTATACACGCCTTATTTCTAAATCACGCTCACATGTTACAGACACTCCTACATACACAATAAACACATATAATTATGTGGTGTACAGGCAAGTCGCTATAAAAGAAGACAAAAGGAAACCGGAGTACCATTTGTAAAATTTTAGATTGACTGCATCCAATAACATTACTGAATACGCTTACAAGAATAATACTTTTAAATATACTTTAGGAATATGTACTAGCTAAATGCATTAGCTTAAAGATTTTTTTTACGCAAATTCTAGAGTAGCTGCAACACCAGCCAGAAGAGAATGTAACACTCGCTGCAGAGTCCTATCCTATCTTATCCCGTAATTCAGTCGTTGGGACAACGCAGATGAGGTCGTTGGGGCATCACTGTAGAGTACTTACCTTAAAAAAATATTACTAAGACGCCAAAAAGCGACACTGCATTCTAAGTAGAGGCAAGAACACCTTTATTATTTAACTTAAAGATCTAATGACAAGTGTTAAAATACCTGCAAAATAAACGAACCTGAAGAGAGTGTCACCCACGCTGCCAAAATAAAATAGTTTAAGTCGGTGAAAACATTATAAGCTAGGTTTATAGATTACAGACAAACTGCTGAGTAACAGCGTCTAACAAAAAAGTTTTTAGTTTCAAAAAAAGTTATTACGACTGAAGATGGTTGACTTTCTAAAAATATTTGACAGCAGAGTGGATCAGTCAGGATGACTGGTCTTGTCTTAACAGAGGTCGAGAAAAAAAACTGAATTTCTCCCCTCGTGTGTAACAAATAGATTATATGCTCCAAAAAGCAACATAACAGGTTGAAGACTAAAGAATGGGGTGAAAAACTATTCATTTGAACTAATCGAAGAGCAATGTGTATAGTAAAGGAATAATCTGGTAGAAGATTTAACTCCATAATCTGGATCAGTTGTATGTAACAACATTAAATTTTGAAAACTTTCTAAAGTAAGATGTTACGTGAATACGGGCTACGTACAGCATATTAAACATCAAGATTCTAGTTTTCAAGAACCGATTTTTTTTTAAACGTAAACGTGATTCGTGCATGAGCACTCCATTTTCATATAGTCCTCCTCCTTGTACATTTTACACTTTAAAACTGTCAACACACTTCAAAAGGGAAAGATGCTGTTCAAAAGTATCAGCAATAGCACAGATGAGTTGCATATAAACGCGAATTCTGTACAAAGCCCCTGCCTTATCGAATGGGAGGTAACGCACCGACCCCCGCCGTAACAAGATGGAAATTTGGGACCAATCAAATTACCGTCTCCGCCGGATATGACGGAGACATTACTCAAGGGACGAGAACTCTTTTCACAAGGAACGTGGAAGCCGCCATTAGTTTTTTTTCTCCCCAGAGCCGAAAAACTAAAGGGCATGGCTCCTTCTACGTTTTCAGCATGTGATAATAATGTTAATCGTTGATTGTGTTCAAGTTGTTGTTTTTTTTTTATTTCAATAATATTTATTTGTGGATTATACTGTAATTCTTGTCATATAGAGGGAAAAAAGTCGTACTTACTGCATACAGCAAACAAAACATTTAAATAAAAACAGCTTGTGTTTGCAATGCTGTGTTATATACAATTACCTATACTGAATTAAAAGGAAAAAAACCCACAAAACTGGGTTGACATCATAAACAAATACCGACTCAATCGAATCATTATATAATTGTATCATGTTGGCGTTGGAAATCTAAAACCGAGTTAATTATGGTAAACGTGCTATAAACAGCAAAACCCATGATCTACATCAGATAAACTGCAGGAGCAACGTAGGCTTGAAATGAACAATATGGGCAATTAGTTGCGCAACAGTATACATCTCAGTAAACTTGTGTTTAAAAAAAATATACTCCACAACTTTCCGCCTACATTACCCAACCACAAATAACTTTCAACAAAGGAAACTGAATGTCCAACAAAAACGGTAGCTTTGATATTAAACAAACACCTTAATATTTTTCTTCCTTCATTTCTGCCATCAGTGGGTGATAGACAATATACAGAATATTGGGGGTTGTTCTTTGTTTGTTTTCTTACAAGCCATAACGCCACCCACGCAAAGTGAGAAAACAAATCTGCTCCAATGTATGTTTGGTAGACATAGAGACTTTACTACGTCTTTTCCTTCATACTTTCATGACCGCCAGGCTCTGCAATATCATGCCCCGTCATATAATGTTGCAATCATTTTCTATACTCTACAGACTTTACTGCAATGCTTTAGACGTCCTATGCTATCCTATCCTATCTTATCCCGTAACTCGGAGGTCGTAGGGGCACCACAGATGATCGTTTAACCAGCGTACTCCATTTTTCCTTGTCCTCAGCAACCCTGATTGTTTCGCTCAGTGTCAAACCAGTCCATTCTCGAATGTTGTCTTCTCACCTCTTTTTCGGTCTCCCTCTTTTTCTACCTCCTTGCACTGTAACTTGCAGGATGGTCTTTGCAAGACCTGATGATCTGGTGACGTGGCCATACCATCGGAGTTTACGTTTTTTCACCACTGTGACAACTCGTTGTGTTGTCCAATGGCTTGTGTGATGGTCTGTCGGACTTCGTGATGTGCGGGGTATAGGAAATGCCCAGAAGTCTTCTGTAGCACCTTATCTCCATGCTTTGTATTCTTCGTTGGAGATCTGCTGTGAGGGTCCATGTTTCGCAAGTATATAAGAAGATGCAGATGACAAGGGAGCGCAGCAGCCTTACCTTGAAATGCAGACTGATGGTCCTGTCTTTCCAAATTGGCTTCAACCTCGCCAGGGTAGCAGTTGTTTGTGCAATCCTGGAGAGGACTTCCTGTCGATACCCATTGTCTGATACAATGGCTCCTAAATATTTGAAGCTATGCACTGTGTTGAGGGATTGGTCTTGGACATTGATGTCCGTGTTGATGCCATTGGTGTTGTTGGTCATCATTTTGATCTTCTCTGCACTTATTTCCATTCCATAGGCTCTGGAGGTGGTGTCAAGCCTCTGTACCAGCTGTTCAAGTTCTTGTTCCTCTCCAGCCAATCCATCAATGTCGTCCGCAAAATTAAGGTTGGAGATTGCTCTTCCTCCTATGCTGACTGTGCCATCGTGCCTTTAGACGTCAAATCTGAGAAACTATCCTCAGTAGGTTGAGGTGGACGGGATTGGTTGTCCACCTATTAAACAAGCTAGCAGCGGAATGCGCGACTTTGGTGACTGAACATTCGGCAAAACTGTATTGTGCAGCTTGATTTCGGTTGCTAGCGCCCTCTTAAGCCCTTTGGGCATACTACAAGAGCAATATTTTCTTTCTGAACCAGGAATCGATTTGTTGTAATAAGGTGCAGGAGTTATTAGCTTAAGCTTCGATTTCCAACTTTGCTGTAATTAAACTTTATTAACTCTGCATAAGTAATAAAAAGAGTGTTTGGATTAGGTCAACGGTACACATATAAGGATCGTTAAGTAAATAAATCAATAGGCACAAGTTATTACATCCTACTCTCTTCAGTGACGTATGTATTACAGGACATCTTCATTAACTAGCTTGCAGATCCTACACATATTTGTCTACTCCCTCCAAAATAATCTGAAAACATTAAAATATATGAAATGGAGACTTGGGAAGGGATGAGGAAGGAAAACACATCTCTTGTTTATTTCCAACAACCGTATCACGAACGCGTGTGTCTGCGAATGTTCCCTCCAAAGAAGAAGAAGAAGAAGAAGAAGAAGAAGAAGAAGAAGAAGAAGAAGAAGAAGATGATGATGATGATGATGATGATGATGATGATGATGATGATGATGATGATGATGATGATGATGATGATGATGATGATGATGATGATGATGAAAAAGAAGAAGAAGAAGAAGAAGAAGAAGAAGATGATGATGATGATGATGATGATGATGATGATGATGATGATGATGATGAAGAAGAAGAAGAAGAAGAAGAAGAAGAAGAAGAAGAAGAAACACCATTTCAAACTATATATGTGTGTGGGTGGGTGTGTTTATTCCCTCCGGCACGATCAATATAAACAACATGAACACACAAGGAAATGTCTGGGAGATCAATTTGCTTGATATGACGATAGATTTCTTTCATATTAAAATATAAAACAATAGATACATTACTAAAACATAGATAAGATACACAAATAAATTTTAAAATGAATAAATAAATGAAAAACAAGATGGTAAACCGTTTAAATGTATTTCCAGACGCTCACACACACAGCCGAAAAATAAGCATTTTTAAAAGTGTTAATTTTCTTGGCAGTGTCTTGTGACGCGGCTTTATTCTAACGAAAACTAGGGAATGATATGACACTATCTGAACTATCTGTAAGTAAACATTATCAAGATAGGCTGTGATACAGCACACAACCTTATTAGAAATTTTTTTTTTAAAAAGGTAAAGGTAGTCCCATAGCCTTGTGGCCGTAGGGGAGCGTGATGTTGGAGATCACACTTATCTTGGGTTAGCGTAATGAGGGTGATGATGGGGCCGGGTAGCTCAGTTGGTAAGAGCGTCTTGCTAGTAACCGAAAGGTCGCTGGTTCGAATCCCGGATTGGTCAACGTGTGATCATATTATTTTCCCCTTTACCAACAACTGGCCCGCTGGTGTCAGTATAAATCGGTCCAGTAGTCACCTATATGCGAAAGTGTCGTGTGACTATAATCTACAAACCACAGGGTGATGCCCATCTCTCTCCCTCGCTGCTTTATCTTCCCCACCCTTAAGAGAATAGGTACTCAGTCACAGTTGAGTCAACTGGGGGCGTTGTTATTTGTCGCTTCACGTTTTGCTGTCACCCATCCAAGTGCTAACCGCACTGGACGGTGCTTAACTTGCGACACAGTAGCGAGTGCTCCAACCACTGCGCTATCCGACACCTCTATTAGAAAATAATAGACAATATAAAATATATAAATATAAGAAAATAGTGAAGCACAATAAACCCTGACTTTGGAGAAAGAACAACTACGAATGACCTAACACGTTTAGCAGTAGGTTGAGTATCCGCAAGGTAAATATGATGAATTTAGGTTGTTACTCTTCCGATAAGACAAACAGTGTATTATGAACAAAAACAAACTGAAATTCTGAGCGACGCACCGACCAATTGACCGACTACTGGACTGCTAGGGAAGGATGGCCCAAGATTTGAAGTACCTGTATATCGTTGTTGTTGAATCAATTTTTATTCATCAGATATATACCTGTATATTAAAACTCAACAAAATCGCTTTAGCCGTTTTGAAGATCTTGAGCGAAACGTGTTAAGCAACAAAATGACTCCAAGGATCTTTACTTTTGCGATAGAGCAAATATGATGGAACACAAGGCAGGAAACTGATTTTGATTGATTTATTGTTGCTTTAGGTCCAGCGGACTCTTCCGAGCCAAATCAGGACCGGACAACCCCCGATCTGCATAAAAGATCTGCTGAAATAACCCTAGTGGGAAAATTGAATGCCCTCCACCGGCCAGTCACTTTACAATAAAGACATCCCACGCGGGGGACGGCTGAGGGTTTACCTCAACTACGCGAACCCCCGGTTACAAAAACAAAATAGAATACAACCATCATTACAAATCATCAACAAAACATATACATATAAAATGCCTATAGTGCTAAATACTAACATCATAGGAAGCCCTAGTGACCACCTGGCAGAAAGCGTCCAACACTCCCAAGCTGATCCAACAGACCTCATACACAAACAAGGAGTCTTGTCCAGGAAGAGTTTTCAAGAAAAAAGGTAGGTCATTGATCTAGCGAAGAAGAAGATAGTATAGCAGAGTGATAGGACAGAGCAGGAATGGGAAAGAGTAAATGAGGAAGATAGCAACAGTGGGAATTTAAAGCACTAAATTTCCATAAAGTGGGGATACTATTTATACTGAAACCCCCGGCACTCCCAACGGGGGTACTGTTGCCGCAGTGAATCTGTCATGCCTACAAAGGCAAGACAGGTTTTCAACTGGGGCTTTCACTTTTCCCTTTAACAGGAAACTAAACTAGTTAATGTTCTTTTGAAGTTTGGTCAAAATCGGTTTAGTGGTTTTTGAGATATGACTCTCAACGGACCGACCGACGGAGGACGGACCGACAGATACTTGACTCATTCTGATTCCTCCGACTAGTTTAAAGTATTTACAAATAAGTCTAGAAATACCCTCGCCCCCCCCCCCCCCAAAAAAAAAGTACTTCTCTGGGTACTTGTACCAAAAAAAATTATTATTTAAAATGTCAAAAAGATATTGACTGCCCTAAAGCAAGAGAATGACTTTAAACAAAAGCTAACAACATTATTTTTGTAGTAACAAAGAGACTTAGCCACCAGTTTTGGCAGTTGTATTAGCAACTCGGTTTAGTTCTTTGTTGTTTAAAAAGTGTTGTACTAAAAACTATCTGCTGGTCAATACCGAAGTTCTTCATTCCAGAAACGTCTTCCTTTTTTCTCGATGTGCGCTACTAGAAATGAGGTCACGTAAGAATTAATCTTCACAGAAGGCGGACAAAGTGTACTGCAAAATCGATACCGGGTTACTAGTTTCACACAGAACATTCTAGACTGTGAAGCATTCCACAGCAATACGAGTGATGCAGGATGTTCTTTAGTATATTCAGTATCGGAAACTGCCAGCTGGATTGTCAAGTGTTTCTTTCTGCAAAGTGAATGCTAGATCTTATGAAGATCTTAGGGAAACACACTAAAATGACTTTTTTTTGGTTGGTTGGTTTGGTTTAAAAAAAAAACTACACTTAAGAGTCAGATCACCAAAATGCTTGTGATAAGAAGGTGTCTGGGCGACATACAGTGGCTTAAGGGTGATGATCCTTGCTTAAGGCAGAGGGGAGTATCGGTCGCCGCTGGGTGACAGTCGTAAAGGCACGATCATGTGTGAATGATTTCCCCTAACTGATGCCATTTGCCCCTTCTCTGTCTCTGCCAGTTCGCCTGTCTCTTCGGAGCTTCTGCTGGAGACCAAAGCAAAGTGTAAGATTTTTTTTTCCGAGCACAGAGTTGAAAGATAAAATGTTCTAAAATGCCCTCACACTTGAATATTTTAGGGACCATCAAAATAGTGCATTCAAAGAACATTGAGCAAAACTTTGAAGGAAACCCAAACTTTCAACTACTAATAATTCAGATAAGAATCCCACGGAAAATTATCTATCTACCTAGTCTTTCAAAAGGTCATGCCAAAAGGTGAGGGAGAGGGAAAAGAGAGACGAGGCAGCAGACTCTTCTCAAGCAATAGAAGGAAGTCTTTGTGACTAATTCCGGATTTTTTTTTAATAAATAATATTACTTCTTTTTGCACGAAGTAAGCAGTTCCATTGAAAACAATGTAGACCTTTAGAGCATCCAATAAATAGCCATATTTTACCATTTTTGAAACGAAATGAATTTTTCCCAGTTTAAAACAATGCCAGCAAGTAGAACAAGTACAGTTCAAAGAACTACACATGTACGTATTCTTAGTCATCGTTTCCATCGTCCTTCTTCCGGCTGTTACCAGAACCTCGCTACTGTCCTGGCGCTCGTGTCAAAGTAATGAATATGCATGAGACGCTCGCGCAGCCTCTTGATTCACGATCGTCTCGATCCGGTAACGGGGTTGGACGGGAAGGATCACATGTGATAGATCTGGCTGACGGCTGGATGGGGAACAGATGGGGTTAAAGACTATTATTTCTGGTCAAATACCTCAATGAAAGCCTATCATTTCATGAAAAGCAGGCCTATACTGTAGACTACGGGGGTGACCTGAGGGTAAAATTCCATGGCTCAGCAATCGGAAAGAATAACAGAGGATCGAAGAAAGAAGCAGGAAGAGAAGAAAGAAGAAGAGAAGAAAGAAGAAGAGAAGAAAGGAGGAGGAGGAGGAGGAGGAGAAGAAGAAGAAGAAGAAGAAGAAGAAGAAGAAGAAGAAGAAGAAGAAGAAGAAGAAGAAGAAGAAGAAGAAGAAGAAGAAGAAGAAGAAGAAACAGAAACAGAAACAGAAAAAAAAAGAATAAAAAGGAGTATAAGAAGAGATTGATGATGATGATGATGATGATGATGATGATGATGATGATGATGATGATGATGATGATGATGATGATGATGATGATGATGATGATGATGATGATGCCTATAAAACGTGCAGTGAAAAGTGAGGGGGATAAGGGAGGGGGTGGATGGGAAGCGAGACAGGCGCAATCGCACCACATCACACAAACAATTGCTGAATACTTTGCTATTAAAAATGGAAAGAAAAGAAACATAACCAGTCTCAATAAAAGCAATCTAAAAAAATGGAAGAACGATTTAAATAAAAAATATATAAGGATAGTGGCATGTTAAAGAAATTTACGTCACAACAGAAAAACAGGACATGCACTTGCGCTTTTCATTCCAGAAGAAAAGGGGAAACGATGGTAAAGACGTTTTATACAACAAATTACATTTCACACACACGACACACACAAACAAACACACACACACAAGATCTACGGATGTTTGCTGACCTCATTTAACAGTATATATTACATTCAACAACAATCCCAGAATTGCTCGACATAGCCAAACTATATGAACGTCTGAAAACCCGCTGATAAAGCCACACAAGAACATAATGTTATAGTATCTCAGCTTACTGCGCTGATGTCATTCACGCAACTGTTCTTGATTTATGGCCACCGTATGCAGGGCCGGATCACTTACTCTTGGAGGGGGGGGTTCCAAAAATTTTTTAAGGGGTTAGGGGGTGACAAAAACGTGTCCGCTCGAGGAACTTGAGTAGAATGAGGAACGTTTTACTTACCACCAGTGTCAACTAAATTAAGAGCTTTAAAAAAACTCCATATATATATTTTTTTTTTTCTGACTGAGTGAGGTACATCGAATGGCCAGGGGGGGGGGGGTTCCGGAACCCAGGAACCCCCCCCCCCCCAGATCCGGCCCTGGTATGGTCTCGCACATCCTATCCTATCCTATCGCATAACTCGAAGGTCGTTGGAGCATCACAGATGATCGTTTAACCAACGTACTCCATCTTTCTCAGTCCTCAGCAACCCTCATGGCTTCGCTCAGTGTCAAGCCAGTCCATTCTCGAATGTTGTCCTCCCATATCTTTTTCTGTCGCCCTCTTCTTCTGCCTCGTTGCACTGTGCCTTGCAGGATGCTCTTTGCAAGGCCTGATGATCTGGTGACGTGGTCATATCGTCGGAGTTTCCGTTTCTTCACCACTGTGAGCAGGTCATCGTCTTGTCCAATGGCTTGTGTGCTGGTCTGTCGGACTTCGTCGTTGGTGATGTGCTGTTTATAAAAAAAAATGCTCAGAAGTCTTCTGTAGCACATCATCTCCATGCTTTATATTCTTCGTTGTAGATCTGCTGTGAGGGTTCATATTTTTTTCGCAAGCGTATAGGAAGATGAAGATGACAAGAGAGCGCAGCTCGGGAACTAAAAATGATTGCGCGTATCCAACACTATGTGCAAGTGGTCCAGTTTGAAGAAGAAAAAAAGTATCTTGGAAATATTCCACGCCAGATGCAATTCTACGAAGAAGATTTCAACAATTATAACAAATGATCCAATTTCTATTCTTCTGCCGCCAGCGGGTTTACATTGCCAAATTGTGCTATGGAAATTTCATCTTTTGCAGACGGGTTTCGTATCGCGCCTAGTAACAAAATTAGACTAACCTTTACATTCCAGGGTCTTAATGTACTGTCTCGCAGGCAAACATGAAGGTGGTGCGGCTGTAATCTTACGGATATAGGCCGACTGGCATCACCCGCTCTCCAGATTCCTGCATAACGAGACACACTGAAACTCGTCTTCTTCAAGAAGACATAGGTACGATAAGTTCAGCTTGATCACCTAATAAAGTACATGTAATAGAAATACCGCAAAGTAACATCAAAGTAAATGCATAAATGCTAGCATTCTTTCATTGGACATTCCTGAACTTAATACATAGCCCACACAGCAGTGGCATTTGGACAACCGACTCACACGCACGCACACACACGAACACATACACAAACCACAACTACAACCACACATGCACATATACATCACAATACAACAAAACACACATACACCCATCCAACACCAATAACCAACAATAACAACACCAATTCACCCCTCCCCACTCACACAACACACACACACACACACATTGCTGTGTTTTGGAAGTTCACTCCTGTAGAATGTGTCTATGGCCTATCAATGTTAATAAACATTCTGATTCTGTCACACACACATACACACACACAAGAATGTGCAAGTGTAAAAGCAACCTTGACATTCTACAACACAGATTGGCAGAAAGGCCTGTAGAGAACAAATAATAGGGTGGAAGTAAACAGAGTTGGAGAAACGTTGGAGAAAGACGAAGGCCAGAGGTGAGTAGACGATTGGCAGAGAAGAGACTAAAGGCTCGGCCACACTTGTGTTACGCACCAGGCCACGCTTGTGTTACGCTTTTGAATTCCTTATGTATTTCCTTGCGTACTGGCTAACGTAAAATTTCACCAGGATAGCGCATGTTTGATTGCTTCTGCAAAAATACATAAGCCGGGTTTACGAGGACCAATCAGAAGCGAGACTGTGGCCTTACTAGTTTAGAGGTCAACCTAAATTCCTCCCACACGCATGATTACACGCAACAAAGGTTATCTGCTACACACGACTTGGCGAGCTAAGGCAGTTGATTTAACTTGTGGCATATCGATCTTAGTAAAGTTGTTTCACATTATAGTCAAATCGTGAAAGAGTACTTTACATCGTCATGCTAAAGTGCCTTGTTTGAATGAAATTGCATTGCTAGACACGTTTGGGATAAACATTGCGCCACTACCTCCCACTCAATGCATAAGACGTAAAACTTAAGCCAACTGTGGCCACTAAACTCATAAGACGTGGGGCCACACGTCAAAATTCCTGCCAGTGAAAAATCTCATAACCCAATGCATAAGCTGTAAAACGTAAGTCAAACGTGGCCACTACTTAACGCTAAGAGAATTGGAAGTGACATTCTGTATGGGGGAAAGGTGTGCGTGCACCTGGAAACTACCCACAGAACCATTAACTCTTACTCTGGGGAAACTCACAAAACGAGCACCTTTACGTTTTAAAACCAGAACCGTTTAGGTTTTCTTGTTGAATACTTCCTTCATTCTCTATCCCACCCTCACTATGCCCTCCAGTCCTAACACCTCTTGCATGATATTTGTTTGCTCAAGGGAAGAAGAAGAAGAAGATGATGATGATGATGATCATGATGACGATGGTGATGATGATTGATGATTAATTGTTTGATTGACTGATCGAATGATTAGATGATGATGATGATGATGATAATGACGACTACGATAATTATGCTGGAGTCTCGTGTATCGCCAATCTCCGGGTCAACAAAGGAACTCAATTAATCCTTTCCAAGTCCATTTCCCGTTGAATTTTCAGCTTCTTTTTTATAGAATGTGTGTAAAATGAAACGCGAGAATGTTAGCTTGAGATCTTAAAAAGGAAGTTTTGGTCTTTGTGCACTTCAGTATATATGCCTAAACTGATGACAATTTTTCCCCAGCTTTTTTGCTCATTTCTGGGTTACAGATGTTAAATGGTTGGCTTTGCGTAAATGTGGGTGTATTTTTATATTCAACGAAATAAAGTGTACAATTTCAAACGCGTGGGAGTTTAAAAGTTAATGTCTTCCTCTTGTTTTTCTTGTTCTTCTTCTTCTTTTATAAATTATTCTCTTTGGTCGGAGTTTTAAAATGAGCTTTATCATCATCATCATCATCATCATCATCATCATCATCATCATCATCATCATCATCATCATCATCATCATCATCATCAATAAATGTCTTCTTTATCTTTCAAACAATCAATCTCTTCTCTCTTATCTGAATGATTTGCAATCAGTCTGTGCGTTGAAGAATAACCTAAGTTACGATATTTATGCGCAGTCGTTAGGCTTAGCAATAAATTCCGAAAAGCACGGGAACGGAACATTTACTGGAAACGTAAACTGGCATATTGAGTCGAGATGAGCATCGGGGGAAAGGAAGGTAAAAAGAATCGAGCATATTATTCTCACTCTTTAACTCATTCTTAATGTTGTTGTTTTGATGGGAGAGAAGGGAGGGGAGTGGAGTGAGAGAGAGAGAGAGCGAGAGAGAGAGAGAGAGAGGAGAGAGACAGACAGACAGACACAAAAAAAGAGAAAGAGAGGCGGGTACATGTAGATCTTTCAATCCAGACTATGGGCGTGCACAAAGCGAAAACAAAGATAAATAATACTTTAACAAGATGAAAACGCATCCCAGAATCGCACTCCACAGAAATAACACTTTATAGTACCTTATAAAAATGACAAGGGGATTTGTTTTTAAAAACATAAATAACAAACAACAGACACTGATATCTATACTTATTGTGTCAAACGAAAAAAAGAAGACCAGTTCTCTACACACACAAAAGTGTCCAATGTCATTCTTCAATAGGGAGGAAGACGGAACATCAGGGAAGAAAGGACTGGGGTCATGGGATGCGTCCTTTTCCAAATGTCTCCCTCCAGATATAGCGTCCCCGATAATGCTTCTTGGGTGTGTCTTCTTGCTTACAGGCCTGGAGCCGTGTGCACTGTCTCGAAGGTAGTGGAAAATAATGTGCACATGTGTTTATGTGAGTTGAGAGAGAGAGAGAGAGAGAGAGAGAGAGAGAGAGAGAGAGAGAGAGAGGATAGAAGGAGGAGGGGGTCGGGGTTGTGTGTGAGTGAAATAAGTATGCTTCTGCATGTGCAAGAAACATTTTCCACACATTTCCTGACGTGAATTATTCGCCGAAATGATCTACACGACCAGACTTGTGAACTCGCTTTCTTTTGTTCCATTATAGAAAGCATTTGCAGCTGTGCGTCAGTTTTGTCCATTAGGGCATTATTCTGCATCCCGCTTTCCTTACACCTTCATACTGTAGTGGATACGATTGAAAAGGCTGTGTGTGACGTAACCCATTTTGGGTCTTAGAGGGAGGGAGGCAGAAAGAGGAGAGGAGGAGAGAGTGCGAGCAATGATATAAGGTTCGCTTGTTAACATTGCAGCCAACAATATTATAGATGGTACCAATATTGTTGTTAAGGCAAAAGTATATCTTCTCACAGTGCCCCACTTACCAGTCTAAACAAAGAGCTGTTCAAGGCTCCGATCCAATACAAAAATGGCCCGAAGACGCTCATATGCTGCGATCAGCAAACTGTGTAACACCAATGACCGCTGATCCTTCTCCTCCTCCTTGTAAAATACTCCGCATGAGAAGGAGAAGAAAAAAAACAACTCCACAACTATATTCCATTCTTGGAAAAAAAAATTAATAGCGCATATCAGCGCCTATGTGAAGTCGAAGGGTGACGTTGAAGCGTATTGTTGTGGAGGCGATGCCGCACGTTAAACTCTGCCAGCGTAGTTTTGCTGCCTTAATAGCTCGTAAACGCTGCAGGCGGCCATTACGGGTTGCGGCAGGCGCAAGAAACCATCACCGTAAATCAACAACAGACCAACACAAACTCCGGAGTACACAGCCATGCAAGGTATTCAAATACAAAATGCAAATGCAATTCAATGCAAAACGTTAAGTTTTCAATATATGTGACAAGATGCAAAGTCATAAACCGAAACCAACAAATAACACATAATTACATATAATCTATATATTATTCAAAATGATAAATAATAAGGTACAATAAAATAAGGAGGAGCTAAACAATGTTTAGCTGATTTTCTTTTGCAATCTTGAATAATGAACCGACCTAAAAATGTGTGGATATGGATGGAATACAAGGTGATTAAAATGCGATTACATTTGTATTCTTCGGATGAGAGTATAAACCGAGGTTTAGTCTGTGCACGTACGCATTCCATCGCACGGACTTAACAGATCCTGACGCTCACGTCCTAGACGGGTGAATGCCGGCTACACACAAATACGCCAAGTTCACTTCTGCCCATCCCCAGTCGCCCAATATCATGCTCAATCGCCAGGACGTTAGACTATACGCCCGAAGATTGCAAGTGGCCGTCTCGGGCGGCTTGAGTTAGATCCTGTATCGGCCAGCGCCTTGAGCAGCTCTTGATCTGGAAAGGCGCTACATAAAAGGGTTTAAATAAATAAATAAATAAATAATTTAAGTGTCATAAAAGAACTTTGCAAATAATTGCGCTTTTTTTAGCTCTACTTTGAAGAAATATACGATTCTTTTTACAGACTAGTTGTTTGGTTGTTTGGTGGGCGTTCTTTGCACTAAACGCAATACCTTAAAGATGGACGGATGAGTGCGTTTGTTGGGAAGAGGGGAGTAATTGATTTAGTTGACATAGTTTCCCGAGATGTATTGTTTTGAACTTATTATCAGCGATGATTTAAGAAAGAAGCTCTACCAGTTAATGATTACGAGGACTTACACGCCATTCCACCGCGTTAAGGGCGACGCTAACAAGGTCCTATCAGTCGCTAACTTTATCGCTTTTTACTTGTTCACGCCATGCCGACACACTACGGTTATTGCATAAAAGACGAGCTTCCAAGGTTTCATGGTCCAACAGAGTTTCGCGAACTTTTGGAAGATTCCACTGTACAAAGACGCTTCCTACACTGCGCATTTACCGATTCATAGAGCTTCTTTAAGTGCTGGTTTAAAAAATACTCAAGACTGGCCTCAAGACGCTGATGCCGCCAAATAAATGCATTCAAAATATGGCAACTGCATTAAGGACAATACTTCTACAGTTTATGTATAATCAGATTCAAGAGTTTCACAGATAAAACATAATTTAAGAACATTCAACATACAAAGGATATTGCATTCAAAACAGGATGTCATATACTTCAGAGAATTCAACACGCTGTATAAAGTTTCGGTTACCCTGAATTATGGTGAAAGAACTTTCGTTAAATGTAAAACAATACGACAATAGCCCCAAAAGCAAAGTTAATTTATATTCCAACAGAGTTTCAGGAACTTCCATACAATTTAGAAGACTGCTGCGTTTTTCATGAAGTAAACAGATCGGTCATAGGGAATTCTCACAAAGACAGACAGTTAAAAGCTCCACAGGCATAAGCTAGTCTGTAAGTTCGGAAGGTGGTCTCCCTTTCAGGGTGGTGTGGTTTCAGAATACTGACCCGCGAAAATAGCTTTAATCTTTTCAAGAGCAGCTTCCTTAAAGATCTCCAATTCAGCCTGCCTTAAACTTCTCCGTTATATTGCAAACTTTGCTAACTTCATTCTCTTATCAACTCTGCTAGCTTTATTCCCCAATAAATTTGCTCCCCCTAACGTTCCAAAGGCTTGTTGGTTGATTCACTTAAGCTTCATAGAAGGTTATTGGCCGTGTTGCATAAAACTGCATTTTCTTGGTTAACCTAAGTGTAGGTAATTTCTAGTCTCCCTTAGGAAGTACGTTTTGCGGAAAACATAGCTATCTGTAACCAACTTCCACAATTCTAAGCTAGAACTAAATTTCATGCTCTCTGCTATCTTTATAGCAGGTAATTAATTGCCAATAACAATTCATCCCGCATCTCTAGTGGGGATAATTTTTGAGCAATTATAATCTTAATTTTAAATAAAATAGATAATATTGATTTACGTTGTTCAAAATATTCCAAAATCAAGTATAACACGTTTTAAACAGCAAAGTGGAGAAATCAATGAATTCTACCGCCATACGGTAGCTGTAGTGCTAGTTTACAGTTACCCTGGAAAAGTGAAGAAAGTGTAAAACCTTTTCATTATCATTTGGAAGCGAGGACACACACGGGTGCGCGCTCATGCACAAACACGCACAAACACACGCTCGCACACACACACACACACACACACACACACACACACACACACACACACAAGCACATTCCCAACACCACACATACAGCCACTACCGCCCCAAGTTGCAAACATATTTCTTAAAATTTACTCTAGTCCCTGTTCTGCCACACAAGCAAGTGTAGAAGACTCGTTCCACACAACACATCAGCGAGAGTTCGAGGCTAAAATCTCCAAGGGGTTGCTGGGGAAATTTGTTTGAAGTATTGTGGAGACCGGCGTCTCTGTTTGATGCGTCTTTTGATCTTATTCTTTCATGCCTACATCCGTCCAATTCCCTTCCTCCCCCCTGAAGACCAACACGCCAGTAAATAATGACGCTTTTTCCTTCACAAGACCATAGAGTCCTTTGATTTTAATTGAGAAAAGGTCCTCTGAATTCAACAAAACTACCTGACCTGAAACCTCTTACTTCACTGAGAACTCTCTCTCTCTCTCTCTCTCTCTCTCATTTAACAAAGAGTTCTGATTGGTTGAAAGATGCGAAATTCCGTGGGAAATTGCCTTCATCCTCCCAAAAGAGAAGCGTCTCAGAAGTCCTCTTGTTGAACACTGTCTTCTTTTAAAATAACTTGGCTGCTCTCCTCCTCTTCCTGCTCCTCTTACTCCTCTTCATACGCCTCTTCACTACAAGTACAATACCAATATAATAATTCCATAACCCGTCCAAAATCTGACTCAAAACCTGATCCGACACACGCCCGATCTCTCTCTCTTTTCCTCATCATCCCGTACACCCACATATTCTTCCTAATTAGTCCATCAGCACTGTGTAAACAAAACATTTACAGACTCTGCCCAGGCTAGACAACACTCAAAGAGCTGCAGAACATGGTGCATGTAAAGAACGAATCACACGGAAGCTAGACAGATTCTGAGCAGGCATTCTATCACGGCAACATCAAAGCGGAGCCTTCATTTTTCTAAAATCCCCAACAAGCCACAAACTACCAAATTCTAAAACGTAGTTATACACTACACAGCAGAGCTTTCTCCAACACCCACGACTTCTCCACTATCCATGACACGAAAATCCACCAGCATAATCACGCACGCACGCGTGCTCACACACATACACACACACACACACCTACAGACACACCCACACACACACACTCACCTCGAGTAAATTATTGACCATCCAATCCTCCAACCCCCATCTGCATTTTCACGCCGACGATGTACCAACCTTAAAATAATTTGTTCCAATTTCCTAACCGTTCTCTTTCTACGGTCTGATAAGGACCCAGTAGAATGGTTATCGCAGGTATCAAAGATAAGAATTTCAGTGAAGAAAAAGTCTGACGGTCAAGCACAGACGACTCGACCTACAAGGCATTCTTAGCATTCATTCTAATTCTCTGCCCCGGTAGAAAATTGGACATTCTGAAGAACGAGTCACTACCACTAGGTGGTTTCACAAGAAAGTCAAGAGAAGGTGGTAAACACCCACGAATTTACAGCGCTAGCAAAAGTAACAAGTAGCCTCCTGCCTGAAGTAAGAACAGACGCTGTGAGTGAAAGTAGCAAGCTCCTGCACAAGATAGGCAACACAAAATTTGGAGACAACACTCTAAACGAGACGGCAAAAGTAAGTTAGCAAATCAACGAGTTAGCCTACCGATTGTGTGTGTTTATGTGTGTGCGTGCGTGCGTGTGTATGTGTGTGTATGTGTGTGCGTGTGTGTAAAAGTTTGTTTGGTTTTGTTTTGGTTTTGTTTGTTTTGTATGGTTTTTTCTTTCATCATAAATGATATTAAATAATCATAAATGATATTAAACAATCAGCTAGCCTAATAGTCAATATTATTCCAAATGTTTTCAATGAACCATAATGAGCTTTTAAGCGCCATAATACTACTATCACTACTTTTTACGCGTCATAATGCTATTATAATTAGTTTTTAAGCGTCATAATACTACTAGTTGGCCCAAAACGTGTTTTCTTTAATAATAAATTAATAATAATAATAATAATAATAATAATAATAATAATAATAATAATAATAATAATAATAATAATAATAATAATAACAATAATAATAATAATAAATAATAATAATAATAATAATAATAATAATAATAATAATAATAATAATAATAATAATAATAATAATAATAATAATAATAACAATAATAATAATTGATTGATTGATTTATTGTTGCTTTAGGTCCAGCGGACTCTTCCGAGCCAAATCAGGACCGGACAACCCCCGATCCGCATAAAAGATCTGCTGAAACAACCCCAGTGGGAAAATTGAATGCCCTCCACCGGCCAGTCACTTTACAATAAAGACATCCCACGCGGGGGACGGCTGAGGGTTGACCTCAACTACGCGAACACCCCGGTTACAAAAACAAAATAGAATACAAACATCATTATAAATCATCAACCAAACACATACATATAAAATGCCTATAGTGCTAAATAGTACATTCATAGGAAGCCCTAGTGACCACCCGGCAGAAAGCGTCCAACACTCCCAAGCTGATCCAACAGACCTCATACACAAACAAGGAGTCTTGTCCAGGAAGAGTTTTCAAGAAAAAAGGTAGGTCATTGATCTAGCGAAGAAGAAGATAGTATAGCAGAGTGAAGGACAGAGCAAGAATAGGAAAGAGTAAATGAGGAAGACAGCGACAGTGGGAATTTAAAGCACTAAATTTCCATAAAGTGGGTATACTATTTATACTGAAAACCCCCGGCACTCCAACGGGGGTACTGTTGCCGCAGTGAAGCGTCTTGCCTATAAAGGAAAGACAGGTTTTCAACTGTGGCTTTCACTGTTCCCTTTATAGGTTTGAACAATCTACAGTGGCAAGATTACTCATGACCCCAAGGGGTATAATAATAATAATAAATAATAATAATAATAATAATAATAATAATAATAATAATAATAATAATAATAATAATAATAATAATAATAATAATAATAATAATAATAATAATAATAAGAATAATAATAATAATAATAATAATAATAATAATGGATTCTGCATCTTCTTCTCGTTGGAGACGACATTCTGCAATGATTCTTCATAAGCAGGTCGCACGTTTGCACACGTCCTGTGCGTGGAGTATGGATATTAGACAAAGGGGAAATAAAAGCCAAGGGAGATAATAACTGCTGGCGCCCAGCGTGCGGTCTGACAGCCCCACTCGCCCCCATCAAAACAGCCTCTAAACCTGACACATCTTCACGCAGCGTAGCTGTGCTGGCTGAGGTATACGCCCTACACTGTATGCCGCTCGATGTACGCCGAATGCTTTCGCCGACTCGGACGCTCTGCATTTCACACACTTTCTCATCCGTCCAAGCCTAGAGGAGGGAGAAACGGTACAGAAGTAAGATTCGATAAGATGGGTAAGGATACCTAGCTGTGAAGGAGACAGGTAGACTAGAAAGGATGACAAAATAACACTCCAAATATATTTTTAGACTTCTAAAACAGAAATCCAAATCAATATCCAAAGAAAAAAAATTAATACAATAACAAAAAGACAAATAAAAATGCTTGAAAATAATAAATGCCAAAGACACTTTATTTTTCTAAATCTAAGCAATTACAAAGACATTCTCTGCCTTGAAGAACGGAAGTATACAGATACATGCTCGAAAACCACAGACATTGAAAGGGGCAAAAATAATGTTTGTAATTTCTAGGCTTTAGCCAGTCATTTCAACCTTCCAGAACAGATGTGCAAGATCACAAACGACTTCAAATCAAAAGGGACACACCAAGTGTGTGTGTGTGTTAAACGAAGTAGGTCGTCTCCCCAATAGAAATGAGAAGGCAGTTCATCAAAACATCTTGAGCACAATCCTTTCATCTGAATTTTAAATCATATGATTATGAATCAAAGACAAAGGGCTGTTTCTCTCAAGCATCTTGAATATAATCCTTTAATCTGAACTTCAAATCATAAGAATCAAAGACTGCTTCTAATTCCAAGCAATCATCTTACACAGATATACGTAACCACCCGGAATCAGTCCCTGCAAACCCCTCAAGTGCCGTCTTCCAATTCAAGGCTAAAGCGAAGACGACAGGTAAGATCCCTTGCGTTTCCTGGGCAATCTATCGCAACAGAAAGCAAAGCAATGGGAGACGACAGCTTGCACAACGGGAGAAAAAAATAACACCAAGCAGCTGGAAAACGTTCCTGCTTTATCTCACAGAGTTCATCGCCATGCTCAATCTGAGTATCCACAGAAACCTCGCCATACTATCCACGAATATCCAAGCTAAGGAAAAACAAGACAAGATCGTTCAGGACGCATCACCGTTAATTATTACGAGTCTTTGCATGAAATCAGTCTTCAAAACTCTGAATATCACAGCAAGCAAATAACAGTTTGACAGCAACAACTAGAAATCCAAAAGAAGAAGGAGGTGGTCTTCCAAATTATTATTACTTATTTAGTTAGTTAGTTATATGTTTTATTTTATTTTATTTTATTTTGTGTGTGTGTGTGTGTGTGTGTGTGTGTGTGTGGGTGTGTGTGTGTGTGTGTGTGGGTGTGTGTGTGTGTGTGCTTGTTTCTTTGTTATTGCCCAAAATTGGCGTTCGTATTATTTACTGAATTATCTTTCTACCAGGAACACGCGACCGTCAAACAGTTATGAAAAGCCTATGAGCAATCTAAGAAACTAGAGTACCAGGAAGTGTAGACGTGTTCGACGTATATACAAACAGTATTAAGAACATTTTTTACACACTTCGAAAACTCAAGCACTCTAACCCTACGTTGGAACAAACTTATAAGAAATTTCACATTAGGAGACTATTCTTCCCGAAGAATCCCGCGGCATGTGGCTGTGACCGGCCGTTCAGCCTAAAACTCACAGTATGCAAAGAGTCTAGGATGATACTGCTCAAAGACAAAGATTTCTAGTAGGAAGATGTCAAAACAAACAGACTGAAACGAAAATCTCTTCTTCTACTACTTTCTCTACCGCGCAGGCTAATGTGTTCTACTTCCCCTGCGTGGGATGTCTTTATTGTAAAGTGACTGGCTGGTGGAGAGCTTTCAGTTTTACCACTAGGGTTGTTTCAGCAGATCTTTTATGCAGATCAGAGGTTGTCCGGTCCTGATTTGGCTCGGAAGAGTCCGCTGGACCTAAAGCAATAATCATGTAATGTAATGTAATGTGTTCTACTGGGTTGCTTGTGTTTCAGATCAAGATAAGGAACAAGAAAATTCACCGACTGTTTTCACAGTCAAATATCGTAGACTACAGCATTATAATAATTCTATCATGACTATGTGGTTTATCCTCACGGAATGCACGAAGTCTGAAGAGGACGCCTCATGCTAGTGTGCTTGCTTCATGCGTTAAGGTATGCTACTGGCCGGTTGCTTGGATTGGGGCAGAAAACAAAAAGAAATTCACAATGTTCACACATAATCAAGCAGTGCATAGCTAGCTGATAGTGTGCACAGAAGCTGAGAAACAAAACCTCATTCTAGCGTCTTCGCTGCATGGGTAGGGTGCACTACTAGTTTTCGTGGGTTTCTGATCCTGGAGAAGACATGGAGCAACCTGATCTTGTCTTATTACCGTCCCGCCTACTTGTGTTGCATTAGATCAAGTAGTTCAAGATCAAGTTGTTGGATTTTTTTTGGGGGGAGAGGGGTGAAAGGTGGGGTGTAGTTTCGCTTTCTTTGTTTTGAAGCAACCGTTGTTTTTTTAATTCGTTTTGGCGTGTGGAATAAAACAAACACTTACAGAAGTGGGTTTGTCGCTTTTGTCGTATTATTGATCTAACTCCTGTTGGTGTTATTATTGCTGCTGCAGGTTCTGTTTTCCATTACACAAATGTTCTCTATTTTACTTACTTCTTCCATCTTTCTTTCTTTCTCTATCTACAAGAATATTTGATCAATATTATTTTTCTCTTCAGGGCAAGATAGTTTTCTGCTTTGGTTTGATTTTAATGCCTCATCCCTCTCTCTTTTTCTCCTTCAGGGCAAGATAGTTTTCTACTCTGATTTGATTTTAAATGCCTCATCCCTCTCCCTTCCTCCTCCCTCAATCCCTCTCCCTCTTCTCCATTTACAACTTCGTTCACGGTCCGTCTATCTAGGATCTGACGCCGGAAGGCCTATGACCTATTCGCACGCTTATCATTCTGAATCGTAGTTCTAGTTCTCCGCCTCTTACAAACAAGCAAAGCGTGTTTTCTATTGAATGCCAGTGGGTGGTATGCACTTAGCTTGTTCAGCAGGTCTCGCTCATGTCGGCTGCGCCGCTGTTGAAAGCACACGATAGGTAAGAGTATCTCAGACTCTCTTCACGGCATCAATTTTAAAACGAAGAAAATAATTTTAAATTATCTAGCTCACGAATGAGTTTTTCAAATTTTTTGCATCTGTATTTTATCCTTGACACACAGTATCCCAGCCTCATGGCTCTTCCATTTAAAAAAAAATAATACATTGATTTACAAGCGCTATTTGCATAGTTTCAGATTATCTCCCCACGACGCAAGAGGGTGCAGAAAATCAATCGCTACAGAGCATCAGTGATATAACAGAATGTTCCCAACAACAGTAAGCAGTTCTTTTCCACCTTGACTTCCAGATGTCCAAAAACTTGTAGTTTCAATGCGCAATTTCTATAAAGTGGCTCTATGAAGCAGGACGCTGCTGAAATCAATCAATTCAAAATCATCACATACAAAAAGCTAGCTTATGCAGCAGGTCTTCCTTCTCCAGTCCCATATATATTCCTGCTGCTTGTGTTGTAGGAAGCAGAAATCAATGAAGCACACCGGCCACGCTTTACGTTACGCGGCAATCAATTAATTGAGCGGCTCTGGGTTTTTACGACACGCAACAGCGGCCACCAAGTGCCGTCATCAACCCACGCAAGGTTTTCCCAGCACGCTTCAAGACTCGCAGGAAGAGAGATTCGCTCTTACGCAGGGTAGTGGAGTCTGTTAGCCAGGCCCCTAGATTGTCTCAAGCGTACAATGGATAGATCGCAACATTCAGTATGAATCGATCTTTGTTTTTATTAGCGTCAGCTGCTTAACTACTGCCTCCCACCAAGTTGTACCAGGAGCTCTGGATTCACAAGACTTGTAGGAAATGAGTACAGTACCTACAAACTTTATTTTATTTGCTTCAGCTTCTTGATAGCGCCGCAAACCACTATAACATGACCAGATACTCGAGTTGTCCAAATCCACAAGACTCGTCTTAGGAAAGGAGCAGCCCCACTCAGTCTTTTAATAGCTTACATTGGGTAAGTAGCGCTTCTCTACTTAAAAGTTCCACCAGGTGTTTCGGTTGTGTAAATCCATGTATAGTGACTCTCCCAGCTGTTTTCACAGATCCAAAAATATTGCTGCTTCAAAGTGAAGGTTAAATCTGCGGGAGAGAGCAATTTAAAGCCGGAAAATTCTGAGACAGTATTCAATTTCTGAATGACACGAAACCCTTAGCATTCTCAGATTCGAGATGCAATTTTTTCAATGCAAAGTACTCATATACTGAAGAACAGTCTCTTAATATTTCGTGAACAGACAGTGAATTAAAAAAGATTGAATTCAATGGAACTGTAAAGCGATTGTAATTTGTAACGACAGATCTATGCAAAAACCAAAGCATAACAGCTGGGGAAACTGAAAAAAAAAACTTACTTAAAAAGAGAGAGAGGTGGGAGAAAGGGGGGAGAAAGAGAGAGAGACAGAGAGGGGGGAGAGAGAGACAGAGAGGGAGAGAGGGAGGGAGAGAGAGAGAGAGAGAGATAGAGAGAGAGAGAGAGAGAGAGAGAGAGAGAGAGAGAGAGAGAGAGAGAGAGAGAGAGAGAGAGAAGCCTTTCCTTTCCTCCCATTAAGAAAGCGCAACTGCAATAAAAAGGACTAGAGATCGTTCAACACGATTTCCGTTGTTCCTGTCGGATTGTTGTTTTATTTTGTCTTTCTTCTTTACGGCTGCCTACCAGATCGCAGGAAAAAAAACACAGCTTCAATCATCTTCTCCGCCAAATTAGCTCCATTCGCTTTTCTATTTTTTTTAATTAATTCACAGAACGTATGAGCTCTGGCATTTACATAGTCATTAAACACAGTACACCCAACAGGAGAAATAAATAAATAATGGTTATGCTAATCATAACAAAACAGAAGTACAACACAGTTAGTAGCAACGAAATATTCAATATGTTCCATTCGTAAAGCAACCCAAAATAAACCATTTCCTTCATTAAATCTGCCAATACGTTTACGTGAGCAACAAAAATAACATAAAACCCACTATAGCAAAGACCGGCGGAAACAAGCACGCAAGAAAAGAAAATCCAGATGTAATAGAACAAACACAAAAATCCACGCAATTCTGAACATCCACGGCAAGGTCTTGACCAGATTCACCCAAAAAGCTTGGATGAGATGATGGAACGATTCTACATTAAAGGCCGCTAAAAATGCTGACATGTGGAGAATTAAAAGTGAGTGATGCATATGTCGGCACTATGCGCTTAGCGGGAAAGATCGTTCTTCTTCTGTTGCTGCTACAAGTTCTCTTCAAGAAATCAAGAAAAGCCAGCCATGCCATGCCAGGCCGTTTAAGTGTCTCAGACATCGCAGACGCAAAAGCAAAATATTATTGTGATGTTTTGGCTGGAGGGATGTGAAAACGCTGAAGAACCTATCATTCATTGTCATCGATGACTGTGAATTTCTCCTCCTCCTCCTCCCATTTGGCCACCCACCCCCACTCAACTCCAACTCCACTCTCCAACCCCATTTGCTATTGGAAGGAAAATAAAATAGGAAATTTATACTTTTAAGATAGCGGTTAATTTTTACTGTTAAAGATAGCGTTCTTCGAAAAGGTTACCGTAGCATTTTAAGAGAAAAATAACAAATGTTAGTATAGGTACCCAAAATTACACGTTCAACATTTTATACTGTGACAAATAAGCCTAGAAAAACCACCACCAACAGCAACAAAAGCAGCAATACAAAAATATATTGTCTGGGTGTCGTATCATTTCACGGAGATGGCAAAACAAGCTAACCAAAAGCAGTAAAAATTTACTTTCTGAAAGCTCAAAGCAGCTACATTCACCATTACGAGTTTACGTCAACTGTATTCCCACATTTTACTACTGTCCACACTCGCACTAGGACCGAATCTGAAGAGCCATGGAAACTACCACAGAAACCTTCATGGAAGTTACCAGAATACAATAGAGACCTTAGCCATAAAAAAAAAACAGCAGCGGCAGAGACAGACCGGTGCCTCTAGCCACAACCCAAGATGATGCCTGCTACAGCCTGAGCTTCGGGCAGCAGCAAGTAATATGATCGCATCCACTCAAAGGGGCCCCGACCTCTAGACAGTGGTCACTCAAGGCTAGCCGGCCAATCCCCTAAGGCAGTGCCATTGAGCTTTACAGAATGTGTATAAGATCTTCATTGGCAGCACCAAAAAACAGAGCCCGCCACTAGACACGGGGATGATGGAAAACTTGTCAAGCTGCAAGGTCAGAACAAAACAGGCTTCTTGTAGTCCTACAGCTCTGAGAACCATAGTCTTCGGCATAGAACTAGAGATTCGTTGGAGACGGGGCCATTGTTCTGTACACTATACATATATTCATTTGGGGAAATTTACGCTAATAAATATTGCAATACGTAGTCCCTCACTACAGGACTGATTACTCAGTACAGTAATAGTAAGAATGTTACAGTTGAGACACATGCGGAAAGGATAATGTAATAAATACATTGTATTAAAAGGCACTGGTTTCAGAAGATACAGAATAATATCTAGCTTCTAAATATGAACTTTTTTATAGCATATATCTGTCACGAGAAACCATATCCATACAATTAGAATCAATGTTTTTTTATGTCTGTAAGCAGAAACTCATGCAAGGCTGAAAGTATCATACAGTGTTTGTACAAACAACTGGATGAAACAGTGCGTGTATGGGTGCTAAACGTAGCAATGAAAAGTGCATGTACTGCGGAGTGCATATGGTATGTGTACAGTAATGAGATTACCTCGTTAATCCGGCCCCCGGCCAGCGCTGTCACTTGACCACAGTGTAGGATGACCACTCCTATGCTAATTGGGTGACCAAGGCCACCATCAGCGATGATCAGGCTAATTCTCTTTGGCACAACGTCGCCTGCCTGGCAGACTCCACAGTTCAAATAATGGGAGGGCAAGGGCTTGTCCAGGGGCCCGCCAGGGACCGCAAAGTCGGTTCTATCCGTCTATAGCAACTCTCTCTTCACTGCCACAGCCTGAAACACGTGGAAACGACGCACATAATAAATAACTGCTAATTCCATGAAAACAATAAATACAGATCACAATAAGGAGGAGGATAATAAAGAAGAAGAAAAATGATGATGATGATGATGATGATGATGATGATGATGATGATGATGATGATGATGATGATGATGATGATGACGATGATGATAATGATGATGATGATGATGATGATGATGATGATGATGACGACGATGACGATGATGAAGAAGATGACGACGACTGACATTGGAACGCCAGTACAACTAAAGTTAATCTCATAAATAAACCTTGATGCAACTGCAAACATATAGTAGTTGAACTAGTTGCGTCATGAAGGACAACGCAAATCCTTGGAAAAACGCAATCAAAAACAAGTATGTAGTAGTAGCTGGGACCAGTTGCGTCAAGGATAACAAGAAACTCTTCCCAATGCCCCCCAGCCAGTAGGATAGGATCAATACATCAAGCAGTGTATCCATCCAGGGAGAGCAAATCAATCCGAGCCCGTCCCCTGTGACCCATGTAACCCAATAGTCTACCGATGTAGCGCTGGCCCCGCATGATTTCGATGGTCCGAGGCCCTTGTCCATACACAGCTCAAACTCCATCAATTGTGAAAGCTTGCAGGCTGGAGATCGATAGTCAACTCTGCCATGTTTTCACTGCACGGGACCTAGGATAGTAGTATCTGGGGTGGCTGAGTTGTCAATGGCCTCTACATACTCGCGCCAGTTTGCAGCAAGTGTGAATACCCAGTCCCAACTCCATCAATTGTGAAAGCTTGCAGGCTGGCTGGTATAGAAGTAGTTAGAGCACACCACTCTGCCCATATTGTATTTTTTGGTACACTTTTCCCTGAACCCTCGAGCTGTGTATAATATAATTTCACACGGGTGCTGAAAAGAGCTTTGTCATCGAATACTCTTCTGCTTCTGCCTTAATTTCAATTTACCAATTTCGCTCTTATCCCTTTTTCCTACCAAACACACTAGAACACCGAAAGTCTTCCAGACAACACATACAATTTGATGATTTAGAATAAACCGAGGTTCTCATGTTCTTAGATGTATTTTGGTAATCACGAGTTTTTGATTACCATCTTTCGAACATTCGGACGTCACGTCCAAGAAACATTATTAAATGCAACTTTTATATTTGCATGGTTATCACGTTAATTCGAAACTACGCAATCGATACATAACTTCATCGGATTTGCATAATCGAATAACTACATTATTTTGATTGGCATAACGAATCGAGTCAATGCCAGAAGCAGTTTTCTACAACAAGAGCCATTTTACGAAATAATATTATATATTATGGTAGGCGCGCGACACTGCGGAGTACCCAACCCACTATAAAGGATCAAAACGGTATTGTGTAAATGTGCGTGCGGAGAGACGGGTCTGGAAAGGGTGTGCGTGAGTGAGTGGATGTGTGCGCGTGATTCGCACGCCGTGTTTTTTCTCTCTTTGACAAACACACGAACAAGCGCAGCGCGCACGCGCACTCACACACACACACACACACAACGCCAAAGATTAAAACACACACACACACTGCTGATAAATGAATGATATTGATAAAGGGTGAAGCAGCGACCTTAACTGCTGATCTGAAGGAAAACACCTTAAGAACTTGCCATACAACCCTGCACGACGTGGTATCCATCATACTCAGTAAACGGGAGTTTGCGGACCACGGAAGAGCGACGATGACACGGCTTCCTGCATTCCCCAGTACCTCCACTATCACTCTCTTAACTCTTTATATTTACCACACCCGCTCAAACGCCATGCAAAGATCCTGCGCCCATACAAATCTCTCTAAGGGGAGGAATGGTTGCTGTCCAAATAAATGCCAATGGTCAAGCTCCATTGAAAATAGAAAAAAATCCGAACACGAACATCAGATAACCAACCGTCTAAATTCGGGCTGCAAGCAATTAAGTCAGAGTCTGCCGGATCCTGCCTGTGTCGTGCTACTACAATAATGACTAAACTAAAATGTTTTGTGCGTGTGCGTACGTGTTTTTGTTGTTGTTGTTGTTGTTGCTATTGTCGTTGTTGTATATATATATATATATATATATATATATATATATATATATATATATATATATATATATATATATATATATATATATATATATATATATATACACACACACACACCTAGGTACACACACGCGGGCATCTCAATCACACAGGTCACGGACAGACAGGAACACAGGCAGAGAGAGAGAGAGAGAGAGAGAGAGAGAGAGAGAGAGAGGGAGAGAGGGAGAGAGAGGGAGGGAGGGAGGGAGGGGAGAGAGAGAGTATGTGTATGTTCCTGTAAATGAATGTGTCCGAAAGAGAAACAGAGACAGAGACAGAGAGAGAAATATCTTTTACTGACACCCGTGCCACGAACATTGCAGAACGGATAATGATTGATGCTAGGCATCTATGCCCTCGCCAACGAACCGTGCTATGCCAGCGTAGAATCACCTCCAGGTACAACGCAAATATGCTTCCAATAGATGCCTCGCCAACAGGTGCACCTAAGCCGACCATAGGTCACCTTTAACCTCCACTCCCTCCCTACTCCCCCCCCCCCACACACACAAAAAGATCTTCTGAAGAAGATGGCTGGCTATGTGAAGAACAACTAAATCAGTAAATGACGACGTAGCACACACGCTTAGCACGGTTGGGCTATACAGTACGTTTAATGGCGTTCAAATGGCATAACTCCAGTTGAATTTTTTTTTCCAGATTACAAGAACTTTCCTTGCACGTAGATACCAAGAACAATTTGCTGAAAATAAATTTTCACCATCCGCGAAGACTGTCATGTCATCCGTATAACTTTTGTCCGATATGTCTGCAGCAAACTCACACGTCGTTTAGTTATTTCTACCTTCTAACCCTCGCCAGAGTTAGCATACTATCAATTTTGAAACTTTATCAGATGAAAGACAAGAATGACAGGAGATACATTGACAGCCAAAAAAAAAAAAATTCAATGCCTACGGTTCCCTGCCAGCTATGGAAAACACGCAATTGTATTTCCGCCTAGATATAGAGGCTTTCACTCCCTGCTTAAGACTAAAGCATAGGTTTAGTAGGAATTAGACCAAAGAAGACGACTCCGCTTAACTGGATGGACGAAGGAGTGTCAGGCCACCCCTCATACTGAGTGTCAGAGATAAATCAGGCCTATTTATCGTTCTTATATAGCAATTATCCAGCTCAAGGCGCTGGCCAATACAGGATCTAACTCGAGCCACCTGAGCCGTCCACTTGCTGCCTAGGTTTGAAACGATTTAAGCCTCAGCAGCCCGTAGAACTCAGTAGTGGCCACCAATCATACTGCACCAACTCGCTTGGGCCACCTCACCGCAGATACTCCCAATTTTTAAAGTCTGGAAGTGCAAAAACTACAGTACATAGTCTGGACCATCTCGGTCAGACTATACTGACTGCAGTCCTTCTCGTAGCGTCTCTGATCAAATCATGAGGTGCCAGAGTGAGGGGTCTGTTTTCAATATTGGCCATCCCAGTGGTCACGGCCCTCGTTAAGCCCTAGTTCAGTATTTAAGTTACCTAACAATGAGGGAGGGAGGAGAAAGAGAACTGATAGAAAGAGCTGAATGAGGGGGTGGGGGGAGAAGGAGGGAGTGGAAAGAGAGAAAGGGGGAGGTAGAGAGAAAGTGAGGGAGGAGGGAAGGTGTTACGTTTGCGACGCGCAAGATAGTACGTGTGAGACGCGCACGATAGATCCAATCGTTTTGTTTTGCAGGGCATTCAATGACAGAGTGTATTTACCTTTGATTTGATTTTGCGTTGTTGTTAGAAGAAGTTTGGTATAATGTTGATGATTTTCGTTGGTCGATATTGTTGGAGAATTTTCTGGGGTTGCTTGTTTACCATCGATCAAAGCATCTAAATAGATCCACTAGAAGCTGAGAAATTCTTGGATCGTAAAGAAAGTTGTATGACGTAATACAGTGATGACGAAGTTTATGTTGATTGGTTATAATTGAGTCACACTGGAACATTCGAACGTTCTCTCGAGCATTAGAAAACTATATAATTCATGCACTGTGTCTGAAAAAAAAAAGTTGTTAAAGAAAGTGGAAAAAGCGATTGAGCGATTGTATGCAGTTGTTGATGTACGCTGAATAAAGTTGGAAAACTTGATACGACGACTCTGCCTTGTTGTTGAGTGAACAGGTTGCGTGTATAAACGAATCTGAGTTACACTTCAGGATTCAAGCATCGGGGCTAAATCAACTACTGATTTAAAAAACAATAACAACAACAACAACGAGTGTAACAGAAGGATATATATATTCTATTGTATTGCAGTCTTGTGTGATCTCACTGGCGATTTTCCAGAATGGGAAGCCAAACTGTTACAACAATTGTCAAATTAACCCGAATCGCGATTTTGTAGACAAAAGATCGAATTCATAATGATTTTGCTCCCCCTTTGCCGAAAGTACAGAACTTTCCAGCTATAGCGAAAAATGTTATATTTCTCCTTTCTGCAAAACCTGTTTACATTATGTTGGCTTGCTTTACGGCATCTAGGTCATGTCTTGTTTTTTACATGGTTTAAATTCGAACAGTATTGCTAGCGTTTACATGCATCTTCTACCATCTTTTAATGTTTTAACAGTCTAATCTAGCTTTGGAAAAACTTTCTTGATCCTGATTCGGCTCTTCGTAATCCGCTGGGCCCCATAAGCATTGATTATCTATCTATATCATTTCTGTATGTAATTAGTTGAAATTTATGCTCTTATACAAAATATCCAAAATATTTGTTGGACCGTGACTACAATTTAGTACCCTATGCTTCTTGAAGCGAACAAAAATAATAGGCGAAATACATAAAAAGTAATACACGGAAAAGGAGAACAAAATATTCATGGCGCTTTTTTTTTCTCGCACAATACAAGGAACATGAAAAGAGAAATAGATAGTACAAAGTACAAGTTCTCTTCGAGCCATGTGGTGTCAGTGGCTGCATGGATGCTTTCCTCAATGGGAAAGATTATATGTGTCTCTCAGGACTGAAGGTAAAACGGAAAACAAGGAAGGAAATCCAACCGCCTTGAGATACCTTGAAAGGGATACCTCCGCTTTAGGAATGCTATCTTATCTTATCCTGCTAGACAAAGACAGAGCGGAAAGCCTCAGGCAAAAACACGGAAAGCATGCAGGCACAGCTTGCAGCTTTAAGGAAAAACAGGTAACGGGGAATAACGCTGAACAACCTTAAGAGTGATAATTGTGCGAAGAAAAAGTTCAGGTATTTCTTTAAAAACCAAGGCAAAGTTCTTTGAGACAAAAAAAATCTGGATACCCGTCGGGAAGAGAAAGCAGGCCAATGATGATAACGACGGGAAACCTCCAAGGATCTAACAATCAAGATGTTAAAGACACATAGTTTTTGGAAACAATGGATGAATTCTTTCAGATATCAGAAAGCGTTTAAAAGACCGATCTTGTTGAAACAGTCATGTGAAAACTAAAGATCTTCACGCCAAAAGAAGTTTTTTTTTCTAGGAGAGTGATAAACCACTTCAAGGCATAGAGATAAAAGACAATTGACTTGCATTACTTTACCCAGTTGTAAGAGCAACAACAAAAGTTCAGAATGTTCAGATATAGCAAAAACAATTATCCCAGAGAAAGATACCTTATCCAAACTGACGAACACACAGCAAAATCATTCTACTTTTAATGTTAACCTACTAATAATCCTCGTGCAGATTAGTTTCACAGAAAACGTTATAAGTTAAACCTTATTCTGGTAGGTTTCGTTTACATCTTTGATTGTCAACGTCACAAACAACGATAACAAGACCAATCGTCCACACGGTGCAGTAAAAAAACCAAGAATCTTGCATCTAGGCATTTATCTCTATAAAATTGCAAGCTAGTTTATTTTTTAAATATCGCAGCCGTCATGATAAAAACATTGCCCCAAACGTTTTGACCAGAAATTGTAAAAATAATAAACTCCATCGCACTAGAAGATGATGGAGTAGAAAAAGATGTTGTTACAAATGTCAGCAAAGGAAGGCAAAATTAATGCGTTTTCCACGACCTGCTCGGCGTTCCATTCAACCACATTCCGGGTGCTATTCTCTTCATGCTAAATGAACCAGCTATATGCCAAGAAACTGCTCAGCCTTTGGAATTCTTTATGAATTTTCACCATAGAAAACCATAGAATCTTTTTTTAGCATTCATAAAGAGAACGTCCGCATGTGCACACACACACACACACGCACACACACACACACACACACACGTAAGAAGGAAGGCGCGTGCGTGCCAGAACACACACAAACACACACACTAAACACACGCAAGAAGAAATGTGCGTGCGTGCCAAAACACACACACACACACACACACACACACAAACCTTGTAAATCTTATTTACTTCTTTCTTTTTTTCATAAATGCGCCCTAACTAATACTGCAGCGGTACTGTCCTGATTAGTCTCGGGCGGTTTGAGTTAAATCCTGTATCGGCCAGCGCTTTGAGCGGCTCTTTGAGTTGGTAAAGCGCTATATAAAAAGTGATAAAAAAAATTAGTCTTTGAATTAATATATTATTTCCTGGACGAATATTAATTCTGCAGTTATTTTATTAATCCCTTAAACAACAATAAAGGAATTACACTGAATCTTTTCTCTTAATATCTGGCAAACGTTCATGACTTCTTGGGCTTTCTTTAATCACCTTTGAAAAGTGCTTATGTTTAGATGAAGTGAACAATTTTCAAACGTTTAGCTCCGGGTCTCCCGCTACCAGTCAAGCCAACAACAACGGACCCTCATCTGTGCTTGCTTGCAGGTCTTTCTTTTCAAGTCCTTGCACGCAGCATCTGCATAAATTTAACTCTATTGAAAACGGTTTATGTTTAGTTTATGTAAAAATTCTTCGAACGCTTGGTTCCTTACATGACAAGACAACGACAACAGATCCCATAAATGTTTTCTGGCGCGTCTATAAATTTGATTCACTGCATCCCATATCCAGCATCTGTTTTCAATTTTTGTCTCAATTCAATTGGAATTATTAGTTTAAGATTATATACTGTGAACATTATGAAACAGTGTCGTTCGTAAGTGCCGGCCCCTATAACACCATAAAACCCACCAACCAACAAAGGATCCACATCTGCTCTTTCTACTCCACCGAAAAGGGTTGTTTATAAGTTTAGATGCCGTCACAACCCTTAAAATGCTTAGTTCCCGTTGACCCCCCTACTTAGCAAGCTAAAGCTAAAAAGCGGCCATTTTTGCGAGCCACTCTAGAGGTCCACGAGGTGAAAGCGAGCGTAACCAACAGATTCGGCTACTCGGTATGTGAGACATCGCCCTGTTTTGCACGTGCAGTGTGAACTTGATAACGTCACTCGCTGTCATCGCCTCACCGTGATCTAGATGAATCAAAGGTTGTCATCAGAGGCTTCTAAGGCCTCGCCCTTACCGAGAGTAAAACAACAACCATCAAACAAGAAATATAATACCCCTTTAGCTAGCAGTGGTATTCGTTAATTAGAAGCTGATGTATGGAAACTACGAGTTAAGAACTGCTTGTGTCTTGTACTTCATCCTGCGTTCTCTTCCCTCCTTCCTTCCTCCCTGCCTCCTTCTTCTGCAGGAAAATAAATATAAAACCTTCGACTTACTTAGACATTATTCGACAAACACGAAAGAGACTTCCTTCAAAGAATCTTCGATCTAGGAACCTTGCTGACTTTCGCAAAACACGAGCACTTATGTTTGGGGAAAGCAAAGAAAGTTTAGTTTCACAAAGAAGCATAACTCTCGGACACACGAAACCGAAACTTGCCAGCGCCACCAAGCGGTCATCGTGATAGAAAATGGCCTATGGCATTGAACGAGACACTGTACTTAGCGGAAAATTATACGAAAAGACTTGTGGGGGTGATCACTGCAATGCTATTCACTGCACAAATGGTCGTTACAAGTGCCCTGAACTTTCATTCTTCAGATTCCCGAAGAATGAAACAAGTTGAGTATCACAAATGATTGAAAACTATGCTTATTTGTAGATGAACCGGCCGTTTTGCCATCAAACTGTATAGGTCTACTTGACTTAAATCTTCCTCAATAATTATTATAATGTTAGGAAAAACAACAACAACAAAAAAAAAAAAAAAAAAAAAAATAATAATAATAATAATAATAATAATAATAATAATAATAATAATAATAATAATAATAATAATAGTGTGTTTGTATTCGCTTTTTGTTGTCTGGAAACCATAGTGACGATAACATTAAAGCTAGATCTATACTGTTTTTGAACTCAACCATAAAACAGACCTACATCTACTGCACTGCTGATTTGCATCTTGTTGAACTCTGGTCAGGGCATATTTTGTCTTGCATAGCATTTCTCGAATAACAAACAATAGCATGCTCACCTGCAGTCTTTCTCGGACTTGAGCTAGGCTTGTTAGGGACAGGAATTGAGTACCAACGGCGTGCGGGATAGGGTCATTGGGTTTATGCCTTATGCAGTATGTTGCCATTGCCGCCATTCCTAGACAACAGCGTTCAGTGCAAATCTGGATATGCAGTGACTTCACATCGATGAATTTGCCATGATTTTGGTTATCAATTAACATAGCAATAGTGCACTTTTACGATGGCACATTTGGCCCTCGGGACTAACTTTTTGGAGTGATAAACTATCGGTGTTTGGTCACCAAATCTGGTCTCGTGCTTCGTCATTTTGAAACACTTGGCCTTTGTTATTAATATGTTTACTTCCCCCTCCCTTCCCCCCTTCAAATCAAATCCATTGTGTTCTTTCTTGTTCAAACAGATCTATTTCTACGCGGGATTTTTTTGCCATCTGGATGAACTTTTTTCAAGTTTGGTCTCATGCTTCGTCATTCTGAAACACATCTACATACATCTGATCTATATATACAACCCCTTTTTGTGCACTTATATTCTTGTACATTATTTTATTTCCCAAAAGGATCATTTACTTATTGTTTCACAAGCATCTGTGCGTATTTACATTACATGGTTATTGCTTAGGTCCAGCAGACTCTTCCGAGCCAAATCAGGACCAAAAAAATCAAGACCACAACTTCCCTGAAGAGGACTCACCCCTGATCCGCATAACAGATCTGCCGAAACAACCCTAGTGGTAACACTGAAGGCACTCCTCAAGCCGTTCACTTTACAATAAAGACATTCCGCGCAGGGGACGCTGAGGCTTTACTGTAATTTATCGAAACCCCGTTTACAAAAATAAAATAGAATACAAACATCATTATAAAATATCAACAAAACACATACTTAGAAAATGCCTACATTGCTAAATAATAACATCATACGACATAGGAAGCCCCAGTGACCGACTGGCAAAAGGCGTCCAATATTCTCAAGCTGATCCAACCGACATCATATACAAATGAGGAGTTTTGTTCCCGAAGAGTTTTCAAGAAAAAAAGTAGGTGACTGGTCTGGCGAAGAAGAAGATAGTATAAGAGATTGATAGAACAGAGTATGAATGAGAAAGAACAAAGGAGAAAGACAACGACAGTGGGAATTTAAAGCACTAAATTTCCAGAAAGTGGGGATACTATTTATACTGAAACCCCCGGCACCCCCACGCTAGGGGAGGGGATGGGAGGGGGAGGGGTCTGTGCGTATTTACTGCACATTCTGGGTCGTTTAATTTAAAAAGCGACCTATCCTATCCCGCAACTCGAAGGTCGTTGGGGCACCACAGATGATCGTTCATTCATTTACTTAATTTAAGGTCTGTACACATAGTAATTTTAGACTAACAACATTTTTTTTAAAACAAAATAATTAAAAATAGTAAACATTAACAATGTAACAATTTTTCCAGCTTAAACTCCTACTTAACTTGACAGCATTTTTGACATCAAACATTTTCTTTCTTACATGTGAAGGTACTATCAAAATATATGTCAAGCCAGCAGAATGGCAAACTCGATTTCCACACATTCATCCCACATAAACTCAACAAACCGCCACCTTGATCGCAACCCTCCACCAATGCAGAATCTCCCAAAATACTTCTTTACGGTCAGTATCCGCAAACAAAAATAAAATAATAAAATAAAATAAAATTTCCAACCCATATCAGCACACATTAACATTCTAGTTGTCAATGTCGATCTTCATCAATGTTGTAAAAATGATCGTTTAACCAGCGTACGCCATCTTTCTCTGTCTTCACCAATCAAGCCAGTCTATTCTCGAATGTTGTCCTCCCACCTCTGTTTCTGTCTCCCTCTTTTTATGCCTCCTTGCACCATTGCCTTGCAGGATGTTCTTTGCAAGGCCTGATGCTCTTGATGTGGCCATACCATCGGAGTTTCCGTTTCTTCACTGTGAGCATGTGATCGTGTTGTCCAATGGCTTGTGTGATGGTTCGTTGGACTTCGTTGTTGTTGATGTGCTGAGAAAAGGAAATGCCCAGAAGTCCTCTGTAGCACCTCGTCTCCATGCTTTGTATTCTTCGTTGTAAATATGCTGTGAGGGTCCATGTTTCGCAAGCGTATAATAAGATGGAGATGATAAGGGAGCGCAGCATGAGAAACCTCACGTTACTACAGGTTCAACGACCACGGGCTCGGTGCCAAGGCGAGCCATACTGTACTCGTGGATTTCGCCAAAAGCCTGGAGAGGATTGGGCCCTGCCAAATCTTTCTTGCTCAAGACACCATATGATGATGATAAAAAGCGACCGATTAGCAGCATTCGACACTCGAGGTTTGTTTACCGGTCGCTATGCATCGGACTGCCTCGCTTGAATTTTCTACCATGACGATCGCTCGGGGCGCTTCGCGCGGTATGTCATCATTATTTATATAGCAGTCTTTCGGAATGATCCTTCTTTGTGTTAGCTGAATATTCTATGGGGAAAGTCCCCTACATTATTTGTTGTTGTTGTTGTTGTTGTTGTTGCTGCTCTGATCATGAAATACTCTGAAATAGTCAACAATCAGAACGAGCGAAATGTGGGTCGGTCGGTCGGTCCGAGTGAGGCCATATTTCAAGAACCACTGAAGGGATTTTGACCAAACTTCATAAGAACATTAATTAGGATAGTGGCCTTGCCTCCCGTCCCGTCATATTTACTCTACCGTAAAGGTCAAGGTCACTGGAGTCATTTCGTTTTGTCACGTTTTGCTCAATATCTGTTTTTTTAAAAACGGCAGAAGCGATTCTTGAGCGAGTTTTGAAACAGAGATGCTTCAAATCAAGGGCCCTACGTCAGTAGCTGTCCGGTTGTTTGTCTGTCGATCGGTCGCTCCCAATTTAACTCTTTTTGTTCCAAATGCACTTTTGGACTTATCTTCTTATTCTTAACGTATCCGCAAAGTAAAATGGACGAATTTCTGTTGAGTTGTTCTTTAAATTCGTCATTTTTACTTTACGGATACTTTAAATACTGCTAAGAATGTTAGATCATCGATATTTTGTACACGTGTCTGGAATTACAGTTGAATGATTTGTTATCTTCTTTCTTTCCGTTTTGTTGGTTTTTTGTTTTGTATGTTGTTGTTGGAGGGTTCTTCCTTTTCTTCGTCTTCCGAGTAACTAAATAATGACAGAAAATAGCTTTCATCGTTTTAAAGGCCCCAATTCGAAGTTGTGTTTACTTTTGGCGAAAACAGGTTTACCTTAAAATTGTACATTAGACGATGATAAAGTTGGCTTTCGTTGCTCAAAACAACCGCTAAAGATTGAATTTTCCATTTCGGTTCTGACAGGGAGTTTACAGGGCTGAGATTTAGCAAGCCAGGCTAAGGAGCCAGCCGGGCTCCTAACCTGGGAAGTTGAAGTTGCCAAAATATTTCTCAGGTTGCCAGACCCCTTGATTGAAAGCACGGTCATTTTTTTAAACTGTAGAACTATTGCAGCTAATAAACAAGATAAATTTCAACAACAACACTGTTTCATTTTTTAAAACAAGCACTGTATAATTTATTTATCATCGACATCCTCCTCCTCAATGTTCCAAAACTTGAAGGAGCTTGGGTGTGCCTTCTTCAGCTGTTTTTTTTTCTTCTTCGGACTTTATTTTTTTTGCTGGAGGCTCCGAGACACCGCTTAAAAAGCGCCACATCGTTCGAGATTGACAAAAGACTGAGAATGGGGAATATCGAAAGTACGGCAAGTCTCGCGTGACTCATCAAGGAAGTCAGAGACTCGTTCCGATACACGCAAGGAAGCAAGAAGGCTAGGATCTCGCAGGGCAGTAGCGTTTCGCGGCGAGGGAAAGAAGAAAGTCTCGCGAGAAAAGGCTATTTTTACTTCGCAAATCCCTCGCTTTGCTAGCGTTACCTAACTTCCTAGCATGCATCGGAACGGGTCTCCGGTGCTGACTGCAGAAGCGGTTGGCGCGTGTTTTGTTTTACATTACAAGTCAAAAGTTCGTGTACAGGTACAGAATCTCTACCACTGGCGGTATTTTCAAGTCGCCAGCCGGGCGAATGGTACCCCAAATCGAGCTCGCCACACACTATTTTTAGGGGCCATTGGCGAGTTGGCGAACGTTAAAGCTCAGCCCTGAGTTTATTTCCCTCGTTTTTAACGGAACAGTCGTGGGACCTCTGACCTTATTTCTGAGCGAACCACACAGCTTGAAGTGTGAGACTTTGGTGTCCGGGGTATGGTATGGTCTATTTCATCAACCTAAAACGAAAAAAATCTTACCAGCGCATTGTTTTTAAGGGTTCCGCCTCATACCAGCTGTGGTAGCTGCTATTTTTTAGCTCCAGAATTTTGGCTGTCAAGAAAACGGCTGTTGCTATTAACTGGCAGAAAAACTAAGAAATTTATTGATTTTTTAAAATGACTATTTTTTGGAAAGAGTTATTTTATGTTATAAGCTTATTTTTTCCCTCTGGGGCAACACTCACTGTGAATTTTAAAATGATCTGTCAGGAGAAAAAGAGTTCTTTAAAAAAAATGTTTGTGAAGAAAGTTATCGGTCAATAATATAACAAGTTCCACGCATAAGTGTCTACTGTTACCATATGATCGCGCGTTGTTTAATAATGTTTTCACACTTCAAAAACCAAGTTACATCTAAATAAAAAGCCACTTGCTTTTTGATTATTTCAATATGCCGTGTAATCTTAAAGCGCTTGCATTACTGGATGCATGCTAAAGTCCTCAGCATCCTGATAAAGTGCCAAAAGGGCGGAAGTATAACCAAATGTCCACTTTTAAAGTGCACAGCTACATTACCAAGCACATAATTATGCTCGAGACGACAGAAAAATAAAATTCCCGTTTTGGCAACATAAATTTTAAAGGACAAATATTATATGAAATAGAAATTGAAATTATTTTAAAAGTATTGCTACTCAGATGGAAAAATAAATAAAAAATCTGATGTAACAATTTCGTCCATTCTACACTGACTCCTTGTCTACGTAACATGTGTCTCACCTCCTCATATGTTTCAGGAAATAGCAAAAAGCAAATCTGTAAACATTTCACAGCGGATTAGAGCGAAGACAAAATACATTCCTCCCGTTTAGCAGAAAACTCAACTCCAACATCAACACATCTTCCGGATGTTTGCAAACGCTTTAGAGCACTGATATCCGCACTCACGCATCCTGCCCTCTGTGCTTTAAGCTACAGTATAAGGAAGCATTCCTCATTAACGCCGCTTGAAACGTGAGGAATATAGATAAAAGGTCACCGTCTGAATGCAGCGTTCGACAAGACGGTGTTTGATTAAGAGAACCTGCGAAAATAAAACATCAAAAGAGTTCCATAAAATCGAGAATGGAATCCGTGTAAGAAATCTTGATCGCAAAAGAGATTGGAGAAACAATAACCTCATGAAGCTAACTAGACTTGATTCTTTATTAAATCTTAAAGGTGGAATCAACTTGAAGGTGAAGGTGAAGTCAAAGGATAATTTTGAATAACAAAAAAATCTTCTTGATAGTGCAGGTTTATAATGAAGCAAAAGACAAGGAGATAAATGTCTGCCGAAATGAGAGACGAGAGGCTCTGAAGAGTATCCGCGGAGATATCTGTAAGAAAACTGGTGTTGTCGCGTTTGATTTCGATCCAGCTGAGCCAGTCCTGAGCTGCTACTTAAACCATTGTGAAAACCAAAGATGTGGCAAATGGAAGAACGGCTGCTTAAAGAATGTATACAGCTAAAGACCCGTGAGGTCAAAGAATGTCCTAAATCTATTAAGAAGAATGTTTCTACTGCGTGTGATTCCAATCCAAAATTAAACCAAACGCTTTCTTGAGCCACACACCACCAGAACCTGCTTTTCCGTCCTGTGTGGCAAAAGAATTGAAGCCCGAAGCAAGGAATAAAACAAGGCAGCGATAATGATGGTTTGAACAGAATGTTATTATTATCCACGAGACAAGCGAACAAAACATGGACAACCTAAAGGGCATACAAAAGCAATGATGATGAAAAGCGATGATGATGATGATGATGATGATGATGATGATGATGATGATGATGATGATGATGATGAAGAGGAGGAGGAGGAGGAAGAGGAAGAAGAGAAGGATGCTAATGATAAAGATGTCGACAAAGAGCTGACACTGTCGATCGTGAAAACGGAGGCTAAGTTGATGATGGTTCAGGCGAAAATGGGGGGTGGTTATACTACCTTTACAGCATCTAGGGTGCTGAAAGTAATTCATTATTTGTTTGATTATCAAGCCGTTCATTTTAGTACACACTTGCGTGTTACAATACATAACACAAGGCAAATCAAAACCAAGCGAACGACCACAAAAACGAGGGGCTAAAGATAGGTCTTGAAGAAAGAAACAATGCAAACAACTACAGCGAGAAAATAAACCTCATGAGCCTTAATAAGAAAACAGTGCGGGTTGGAGGGTGGGGGGTGGGGTTAAAAAAAAGGTAAAAATTTGTTTGTGAAGTGATTTTTCAGACAGCAATCATCAACGCTGTGCGGTAAAAACAACTTCAGGTGCTGGCGAAGCGTTCAGTCTGTCTCTCGAGGGTGCTTCCAAGTCAAGTGTGGCCTTAACTACTCCTCTCCCCCCCCCTATCCCTCACCCACCTTTCACCTCCAATTCACCCTCAACCAAACAGCTTCACTAATCCTCACTCACTAGTATCCCTTCTCACCCAAGCCAAATCTCCCTCGTCCACGCAGCAATATTATGATCCGTCTTTTACAGTTCACTCCCTCATTACATACCCTTTCCTCATACTTACCACACGCCCTTTCTCATCATACCCAATCCCTCATCATACCCAATCCCTCATCCTACCCTCTCCCTCACCCCCACACTCTGCTTCCCCACATACCCCTCCGTGAATCTCACTCATTATAACATCTCTTCACTCTTGAGCATACAAAGAGGCTGAGCCTGTTGAGGCATAACGCTCAACACTGTAGGGCTCATGCTTCAGCAGTCTTGGCTACGCTGTGAGCATAATAAGCGAGAGCCAAAGACCTTCAGAAACTCCAGGTATCGAGTCGGCACTTCTCATATTTTCTGTGTGGCTGAGTGCAACAACAGTTGAATAAGTATGCGTGCTGAGGAAGTAAAAGTTATTTTCAGCAAGACACTGCTCACGTGCAAATACGTAGTTATAGTACGGCGCTCAAAGAGCACCTTAAGGCGCTGACTGAAAACCGAGGATCTACCTGCAGCCTCCCAAGACGCCAACCCGTTACTTGAGTTACGTAATGGTGGGACAGTTTACTAACAAAACACAACACAAGTACTGAGGTTATATATCAGTGGTCAGAGCGCACAATTTGTGTGAGTGTGTCTTGGGCGACGTGGGTTCGAATCTTGACTTCAGCAAACTATTTTGTTATTGCTGGATATTACGGGCCAGCGCCTTGAGAAGCTCTGTGAGCTTGTAAGTATATATAAGAAAAATCTCTTTGTTTTAAAAAACTATATATATATAATAACAACATAATTCCCGGTAAGAAGCAGCTCAGAAGTGTATACATATAAATCATCAAGTAACGACGGAGTCATTTTCCAAAAGCAAACTCAACTACAAGCACCGCAAGTGCAGACAGATAATTATAATAATGACAAGAGCCATTTCCAAGACACTCATAAATCAAACAGCAAAAAGGTTCTAGACACGAATGCAATAATGGTGGCTACCCATAGAGACTTATTTTCCAGAGAGGGGGGAAAGGAAGAGACGGGAGGGGATGAGGGCGGTTTGTGCGGGAGATAATCATGTACCCACATTGTTCCCAGCCACTTGAGCACCTGGACAACAGTATGAGCAAATTATTATTATTGTTTTAGAGATTCTTCTTTTTTCTGCTCATTTCTTTCTCTTTTCCTTAATTAAAAAATACAAGGCTAAGCCGTCCTGAAGAGGGTTAAGGATACGTACGCCTCGCATTACTAGTTAACTGTGTATGCTTTTACATAATGACGTTATCCTTTTTTTGGGAGGGGGGGGGGGGGGGGGGCGGATTTTTTTTTTTTTGGTAGACGTCCTAAGTTGTGCCTGTTGTGCTCGACAATAGTATATCCTACCAGAAAATGCGTTGGCATTACAGAAGCAAACAAGCTTATTGCTCAAATTCTGCCTCATCAAAATAAAATGGGACGAAGCAATGTGAAAATGGAATGAAACAATGCGTTGGCATTACAGAAATAAACAGTAAGCTTACTGTTCAAATTCTGCACCATCAAAATAAACGATCTTCTTTGTTCAGCAAGCATCGTCGATGCCGTAGAATTATGTGAGCAAATTAGGTTAAACGATGCACTTTCAGCAAATTTAGCAAGCTTTGTCTTTTCTTTCCAGGTTGGGTAGAGCTCAAAGCAGTTAGTTGGGACGTTCGTAGTTTTCAAGATGCGACAGTGTGTATTCAGATGCGAGACTGTTCATTATCAACTACGTTTTCACACAGCGTACATGGGTCTACCGATGTCTATTCCTTCTTTAGAATAGGGAGGAAGTGGCTTCAAAAACTCCGCGACGCTGTATGATACGTTTATTGTGCTGCGTACGAGCTTGTACGCGTGTGTAGTATTACGTGTGTGCATGCTTGCTTGCTTACTTCTTGACATGCAATATATACCCACTCGCTCGCCCTGCAATCATAGCCACACAGCGTACATAGGTCTGCAGAGGTTTATTCCTTCTGCAGTTAGTTGGGATGTACGAAGTTTTCAACATGCGACAGGGGGCATTCAGATGGAAGACTGTTAATTATCCACTGCGTTTTCACACAGCGTACATCGGTCTCCCGATGTCTATTCCTTCTTCAGAATAGGGAGGAATAGCTTCAAAACCTCAGCTACGCTGTATGCTACGTTTTTCGTGCTGCGTGCGCGCTTGTACGCGTGTGTATTATTACATGTGTGCATACTTGCTTGCTTACTTCTTTGCATGCAATATATTTGCCTGCTCGCTCACCCTGCAACAATGGCAGACCTACTGAAAAGGAAAGGACGGCATCAAGCATCAGGCACCCAGGCACCATCGAACCATTACGTCCAATAAATTCCCTAAAGCGTCACGTTTTTTTTCTCTATCCAAAAGCGAATGGCGGTGTCCTGAGAGTGCGCAAGCTCCATTAAACAATTACCTCCGATAAATTCCCCTAACGGCAGGCAAGCTTCGTCGTTACGTCTCGCGAACACCTTCGCCAAACATTCACTCCCATGTGAGGCACGCGTCTAACCTTCAGAACATGCTGTGTTCTGGACAATTAAGTCTACCTCGGTAGTGTTTTCCTATATATATCCCTCTTTCTTCTCACTCAATCACTCTGCAATACTGGTGCTGCTGCCCCATCCACACCCAACCACCCACCAACCCACGCACGCACACACACACACACACCATCACACACACATCACACACATCAATCTCTCTCACTCATACCCAGTAAGCCTAAATCAATACAAAGATCATCTTCCTATCTCCTTCATCAATGTTACTTTGCGGAAAATGTGTTCCTAAACTCCGAAAACGGCATGCTACTGTTGTACTCAAGCGTAATGAAAGCATAATAAATAAAGTACACGCCTATCCTGAAGGAGGTAAACGCTCTCGCAATCCGCACCACGTCTTCATCAACTCCTAGTCTCTTAAAGTACGGAAAGCCCAAACCACACAAACGGCACCAAGAATAACCTAGAGGAAAAAGTCGAACTGGGGATTAAAGATTACAATGTGCGACTGTTTATTTAAAACAATGCCAGAACTTTTATAAAGTCCTTTTGGACATAATTATATACCTAACAGCAAAGACTTCTAATCCTGCGACCGAGACTAAAACTGGAATGACTTCAGCACAATTCCCTACACTGTAAAGTACTACAACTACAAAATCACGCTAGGCTTTTCCTCGATGAGTGCAAGTTTTGCTTTCAGTACTTCCCAGCCCCTTTAATCTGCACCTGCTCTGGTGTCTGGTAGCTAGCCTGCAGGGCCGCCAGGACTGACAACAATACATCAAAGAGAAAGGCGTGTTAAAGGAAAAAGACAATTGGCTTTATCATTGACCTATATATAAACGCTCGCTCTAGCATTCTGCCTTCTGCCTCTGCAGCTTCATCTTGCTTATAAAACCTTAACGTGTAATCTCCCCAGGTGATGTTTTATTGACATTATTTAAACAGCTCAGTTGTCCGATACTTATATTACCATATACAAAAATCATACATATATTGTTCATTTGTTGTGTTTTCTTTTTAACATCCCCACTCAACTCCGCAATTTTAGAAAGAACCATGTTGTGGATCCTGTCCAATCCATGATCCAGAACCATTCTAATATAATAACTGTAACTTTGGTAATTAAAAAAAACGACAGGGATATATAAAAAAGATAAGTTCTGTTCCATTATAATGTTCCACGTTCCTGTTTCTATAATATTTGCAAATTCCGATCGAATAGAGATATTTAACTAAATTCAAAACTCTTCCATTTCTACATCACCCACCCTTTAAAAAAAATATCAATTGCTTTTTTTAAGGGTGAGAGGGTTGGAGGGGTGTTCCTTGCATAATGTTCAAAAACAGTGCAAGCACTTTTTGAATAAAAACTATTCTTGGGACAAACAAAACCTCGTCAATTTCAAGCCAATTTCTAGACCACTGCCCCCTTCGAGTAAATTAACTTGATTCTTTGCTCCAAATCGATTCCAATAATGTTCAAAGCCAGCGCGAGTGCCGAAGTCGCCTGGAGGGGTAGATACTGGGGTGGTTTCTCAGGATCTAACCATACGCCCAATTGAGCCAGCAAAAAAATTTCAAAGGGGTAAGGCTCTTTCTTCCTCAACTCGTCGTTTTTCCTCCAGTCCCGACGCCCTGCTGAAGAAACGCAAACGCAAGGCGTAGAACTGACATGAGTTAGTTAGTTATTCATTGCTTACAGGTTCCAGCGGACTGCAAATAACCGAATCAGGACCACAAAATCAAGACAACAACTTCACTGAAAGAGAACTCGCCCCTGATCTGCATAAAAGATCTGCCGAAACAACCCTAGTGGTAACACTGAAGGCACTCCACCAGCAGGTCACTTTACAATAAAGACATCCCACGCAGGGGACGCTGAGCATACACTCGAATTTATCGAATCCCCGTTTACAAAAACAAAATAGAATATAAACATCATTATAAAATATCAACAAAACACATACATATAAAATGCCTACTTTGCCAGATAATAACATCACCAGTGACCATTTGGCGGAAAGCATCCAATATTCCCAAGATGATCCAACAGACCTCACATACAAATGAGGAGTTTTGTCCCGAAAGAGTTTTCAAGAAAAAATGTAGGTGACTGGTCTAGCGAAGAAGGGGATAGTATAGTAGATTGATAGAACATAGTAGGAATGAGAAAGAACAAAGGAGAAAGGCAGTGGGAATTTAAAGCACTAAATTTCCAGAAAGTGGGGATACTATTTATACTGAAAACCCCGGCACTCCCACGGGGGAAGAGCTGACATGAAGCAACGAGGAAAGAAAGAAGATAAAAACGAAAGAAGGAAGGAGGGAAGAATAAATGACAGAAACTAAAAGAAAGCATGGAAGAAAGAAAATAAAAGAGGGGGAAGGAAGGAGCAAAGGGGAAAAACAAAAGTAAGCGAAATGACAGACAGAAAGAAAGAAAGGAAGTGAGATCAACACAAATTAGCGGACAGAAAGAAAATAAATTCAATAACGAAATAAAGATATGTACACCAAAAGACTATGCCAAAAAAACAAAGAAAAAGCAAAGGTGGGATAAACAAAAAAAAAAAAAAAAAACAAATAAAGAAAAAAATAACGGGCATAAGAAAGGAGCCGATTTTTTTTTTAAAGGTCTTATACCCAAGCAATTGTAATTGTGCATGGACGAATGTCAACAAAGGCCGTGCACATTTACAGATTACAATACTTTAAACCTTAAAAGCTACATATTTTTGACTTTCACGTTTCCTCAAAGCTACGGCAAATTTTCTCCTATAAGACGTCAAACGGCAGAGCGCCCATAAAGATTCAAAGCTGTGTTGTACAGATTCCGACAGAGCTAATATAGTGGTCGCAACAACTTGCTCTTAATTTTACATGCAATCCCCTCTGTAAAGAGGAACCAACCTGGATGCTAGCCCAGAACTAGGATCCAGAAAAATAAAGAGGTGGGAAGGGTAGGTGGAGGCAGGGCATACAAAAGACAATAGAGAGCAGAAAATAGCGTGAAGATTCTGCTGCTGCTGCTGATGATGATGATGATGATGGTGACGATGTTGTTGATGACGACAATGATGATGACGATGATGTCCATTTATAACGCGCGTGTCTTTCCATCCATTGTCGAGAATGCTCAGTGCACGAGATACTGTAACGATAGAGGTGTTACCGTAACTTTCTCTTCGCAGGGGAAAGAGGTGACAGTAACTTCATACATACCCTACAGGCCCATCTCCTCTCCATCTCACTTGTTTATCGGCCTTCCCATGTTCTCTTCAAAGCCATTGTGGTACCCCACCCCATTCGCAGCTAGGTGTACTTGTGCGACTGTTGTGCGCTGTTTTGGCTTACCACCTACGTCAAAGTTCCACCGACGAAGCACCAAACAGATCTTATCCATGAACAAGTACTACTACCCGCGCGGTTGTTGTATAACTTTCAGAAAAACGAGGTGGCACGTCTGCGCTAACCACTGCGCTGAAGCGCCCATCTTGAAAACCGCTGATATTAATGCAAGCTGTGTGCAAACACAAGCATAAGACAGGAAAAAATCATCATACCCTCACCTTCACCCTCCCCCCTTCTCTCTCCCCCCTCCTCCCTCTCTCTCTCTCTCTCTCTCTCCCCTCCATCCCCCTCCTACATTTATCAGTTAGATCTCATCTCTGCTTTCGCGCGCCAGAAACTTCATCCCATCTGCCTAATCGCCGTCCCTGTCGTGCAAGAAAACATCCGAGTCAAAACATAGCGCAGGTTCGTTCCAATCCATTGACAATAATATCAAGCGCTTATCGCGAGTCTGGCGCTAAGGTGTCACGGGATGCAGACTTACAAAAGACGCCATAGTCTGAAAACTTACTCTCGAAGTCTACTTAAAGTACGACAATAAAACAGACGCTCGTATGGACCATGAAACAAGACATCTACCTTAAGAAAGGGTTGGTTAAATATGATTATCATGTGCTACGATTGAGACACGCACGATAGCTCCGAACATTTTGTTTTGCAAAACATGCAATAATAGCGGTTATTTACCTTTGATTTGATTCTGCGCTGTTGCTAGAGAAAGATTTGTATAATGAAAAAATTTTAAAATCACAACTAATGTTAGGTAGGTTGGGTTTGGGCGCGCCACAGGCTGCGACTATGCTTTCCCCAGGGGAGGCGGCCCAGAGTTTCCGTATGGAAAAAGGGACAATAAGGTAAATAAAAAAAAATATTAAAAAAACAAAATAAAATAAAAATGTTGATAGTCTTCGTCCATCGATATTGTTGTAGTATCGTGGAGAACTTTCTGGAATTAAATGTTTATTATTGATCAAATGTTCCAAGCCTTTCTGGCGAAACGGCAGTCGAATCATGTAAATTAGTAAACATTCTATGACGTAAGACATTGAGTAGTTCCGGAGACGAGTTTTATTTTCCTTGGGTGTTATTGCGTCATTCTGGAATGTTCTAAGCTTTACTGGATTGCAGAGAGACTATATAAGTAATGCACTGTTTGCTGTCCCCTATACGCACCAATCAGTTAAGTGCCCAGGAAACAGAGAACTAAAACTGTATCAAAAGGACCACAGTAGTCCACTCTTCATGAACGCTAGTAGCCAGTGCCCGATGAAGAAAAAGTAGCTGCCTAGATTATCAGCGAGCGAATCATTCTCATTGACAATTGAACTTTTAAGTTAGATTCGTACTTCGAAGATCGTGTATAGAGTAGAGGAAATAAATGTGTGATTTTAACTGTTATCAAGTGGCTGGACTACATATGATTCATAGCCGTGTGAAAGCTAGTGTGACAGTGATCTTTTACCATTTTTCTATCTATCTCTGTACCCCAGCCTTAACACAGACCGAGCTAAACAGATAAATGTATTAAAGTAATTCACCGGGTGACTCACTAGCGTTTCCCATAGAATAAGACGTGAGGGTTACAGCATTCCATTGTGCAGAGCCCAGCAACAATAAAACCCCACGTCACACAAACTTTCCCAGCACATCGAACTCTTAGAATTATTAATTTACCTGTTTAATGAAGTACATGTAAAAGTTGTGTTGAATATATAAAACGAGAAATTACCTACATACGACTGGTGTCATTTTATTTGTATTGTTGTGTAGCTATTAGTCTTCTTCTCTTGAGACATAATAATCTAGTCTTTTGATTAGTAATCAGCGTTTCTCAAATTGAGCCAAATGATACTAAAAAGCCCGAGAACAAATATAAATTTTATGTGACCAAGCACCGTGATCTGTCTCTCACACCGCTCTGGAATTCTGGTAAAAGAACGATCAATAGTGGTAGCCTAACGCCCTTCTATCAATAAGTCTTACCCCCTAGTAAGATAAACGTATCTTCCCCAGAATATCATCACACAGTTGGTAGAGCGGCCTACTAGTAACCGAAAGGTCCCTGGACAGCGTGTGACCATATTATTTTCCCCTTCAGAAAAGAACTGGTTCACTGAAGTCAGAATAATGTAACCAGTAGTCGCCTAACCGCTCCGGTGTCGCGTGATTATAACCTACAAGTGATTTTTGAAGTGATTTTCGGTAAGTGATCTTGTATGCAGTTGTTGGTGTTTGCTGAATACAGTTGGAAAACATCATACGACGACTGCTGACTTGTTGCTGGGTGAGCAGACTACGCGTCGTGGATAAACGAATTCGAGTTACACATATCAAGGTTTAAGCATCGGGGCTGATTCAACTATTGGCAACAGATGTAACATTACGTCAAATAAATCTGAAGTAATTATTCCTGCATTTGCTCTTAATATGACAAGTTCGGTTCCTTTTTGCTCAGTGAAACTCTTTGTGCAAACCTAACTCTTTAACTAAGTACCAAGGGCTATAAAGATAATAGTACAACAACGAATCACTCCAAAGATCAGAGCATTCTTTAATAAGAAACAGATGATATTTCACGGCCCATGCCCTTACACAGGGTGCATACTTACGGCAAGTAATTCGTACTGGGTACCGTTAATAGGATTCTAAACTTTAAACAAAACAAAACAAATAAATAAACGTTAATTTAAGCACGATTACAATGAACAGTCACATCAGACCTTTTTTTTTAAACTGAAAAGTGCACTACATTCAATACGGTTCATCAAGATCCATAGAAACCTCGCTAAGTCATTCCAAAAGGGTGTAAATACCTAAAATTTAAGAACATTGATTTTCTTCCATTCTCCCCTTAACCCTGTTTATTTATGTGCACAAAAAAAATGTTAACATCCAAAAGAGCTTTAAAATAAAATTATTGCTGAACGACGACAGACATTTGCGTAGCACAAAACGGTTAGCAAACGTTGTCCCCACAAAAAGTAGAAGAAAATTAAGCGCCAGCGTCAGGAAAAGTTCAGTGTGTCCGTTCATTCCAGTGCTGGTGTGTGTTCGGTGTTGCACGATTTGAGGAAATAAGTTGCGTGTTGTGGACAAAAGCGACGCCGTTCTATTTATCATATAGGCCTACTGCTACTTCTATGACCAATTACAAAATATCATTGTTTTCCTTTTTCCATGAATGTGATTTTTTTTTTTTTTGGGGGGGGGGGGAAGAGAGGGGCATATTTACAACAGCATGTTCTTAGTGATAATGTTAATGACTATATCTAGATTATGATGACAAGAAGGAGGAGGAAGACGACGACGACGATGATGATGGCTTAAATGAGGAGAAAGTGCAGGTGAACAAGGATAGTTAGTGCAGAAGTAATAGGCACACCTAAGTATATTCCATCCTTACCTGTGTTCAGAACATCACAGCAACAGCGGCCCACGAAACAGAAAAGAACAGAATACTTTCTTAGAACATTTCATTATAATTCCAAGCTTATTAAGTAATTAATGGATGATAGAGAGAGAGATAGATAGATAGATAGATAGATAGATAGATAGATAGATAGATAGATAGATAGATAGATAGATAGATAGATAGATAGATAGATAGATAGATAGATAGATAGATAGATAGATAGATAGATAGATAGATAGATAGATAGATAGATAGATAGATAGATAGATAGAATTCATTTTATTTTTATTTTTGTTAACTTAAAAAAAATTGGTATATATATGAGGGAGAAAAAAACAGCAACTAAACCAATTCGCATCATTTGTGAAGAAAACAAAAACGTATAATTAAGAGGGAATGGGGAAAGAAGAGTGGAGGAGGGACGGAAAGAGGGAGAGGTAGAGAGAAGGGACGTGTGAGAGAACAATCAAAAGCGCAAGGGAAATAATCCTCTCCTTTTTAACACTGTCTTTACTCCAGTAGCATGCTCGAACATAATAGTATGACCCTATTACTCAAGACCAAATCATTCCAGACTATTGAGAACTACGGACGAGTCCGGCACGTTCATACACTAAAGTGTCATCATAATGACCCCCCAACACCACCACCATCATCCTCATCACCATCATCACCCTATAATCTTTTGCTTGCGAGAAAGTACTGAATGTAACAGAGTGCTTGTAGTATTATGTATCATGTATGTCTTCTCGCTTTGTTTATTTGTTAATTTTATTTATAATTTTGATTTGTTTTGTTGGTTGGATTTTTTTTTGCCCACACATTGTAACATACAGGTGGTCTGTACAAGTTACAACAAACCATTCTGACTTCTTTTTTTATCATTATCATCGTCAGCAGCAGCAGCAGCAGCAGCCTTACCATCAATATTATTATTATCACAACCAGACGCCTTTCAGACATACATTCATACAAGCGGCAAGAGGGGGTTCCGTTCCATAAGGAGCTGGCGGCTCCAGGATCAGAACGTGACTTGGCAATCGGCGCTGGCTACTACTAGCAAAATACGCTGTACCGAGGTAACTCTAACACAATCCCTCATATGTCTGTGAGCTTCTTGCTGTGTCAAAATGGCCGTCAGGCCGGCAGCTTGGGTCATTGATAGTAAAGCCGCTTAGACTAGAGTCGTTAATAATGTATTCCCATTTTTTGCATGCTTCTTCCTGAAATTTAAACAAAAATCCATCTAAAATAAGTACAGCGACTGAATACTTGTTTGAAAGAATAAATGAAATGAAATGGGAAACAGAAAAATAGGAGTAGTGGGAGAATGAAATTATATGGCAAATCTAGCTTGGAAAAAACAACAACAGAAAATAATTCTTAAGGTTGGAAGAAGTACAAAAAAAACGAAAATAATAACTCTGCAAACATAAAATAATCCTATCAGAAGAAATCGCTACGTGGACGCACAATACATCTAATTAATATAATTTACGACAACAGAAAATTTCTTTTTCTAACCAACAGAACAAGAGTTGTGGTTGTTTTAAAAATGCAAATAAACATTAAAAGGGGAAGGAGGTGGTGGGGAAATTCAGTTTAAAAAATCCAAATTCCAAAGACAAAAAAGAAGCAAGACAGAAAGAATGAAAGCATCAAGGAAGCCTCCTCTTCCCAAGACATATTGGAAAGAAAGTGTAAAAGCGACTGATTAAGATGCACAGCAACACTCGAAGAACTCCCTAAATCGTTTCGGAAACCAGGCTGCCAGCCCCTGCTTGTTTCAGATCAACCCAAGCTGTGAAGATGCCGACAGCAACAGAAAAAGAGGCTGATCACCAAGACTCGGAACTTGACCTCAGCATTCAAGAGAATTTAAAAGCTCCTCCTCCTCCTTCTCCAAGGACCAACTTGCATCGGTAATGTTAATTATATTATTTTTAAGAGATCACGAATCAGACGGTGGGAAGGGGTGGGCGGCAAATGGAGGGGTGAGAGTCACATATCTAAAATGATTCTAAGGTGCAGTGTACTGTAAAAACGTTCCTACAAAAAACGCGAATTCAGATGCCGATAGTGAACTAATTTCCCTTATGTATATTCAGCACGGAAAGAGACACGAAAAAAGTTCCTGAAAGTAGGATGGAGGGGAAAAGTGACATGAGCTAAGCAGTTCGATCAGCAGCAAGGCACATAACATCATAGGCATTCCAGTACCAGGAGGGCCCCAGAAAGAAAACATTGCGCTAGAGATTGGGCAAACATGATCTCGGCACGCTGATACCCATTCAGGGCTGTGTGTGGCACGAAAGAACATCATGTAGAAGTCTATAGAGAAAAGCTCATCTATATTTTCCCTCGCTGTATGCACTATTGAAACACGTTCTATCACTTTAAATAGTTTTGTGTTAGGACAGCCAAATAACTGTACAGGATTATTAATTTGTATTAGTTATTACTTCTGAAGACAGAAGTTCAACTGTTTTTTTTATTTGTAATTAGCAAGTGGCATTTGCAGAAACGAAAAAGGAGACAGGGCATGGATAGTAAAACCGTAAAAGAACAAATAGCATACATGTCAATTCACCAGTTTTATTCAATATAAATTTACATAATTACCTATCAACCATCTCATTCTCAATTGCAGAAAATAAAATTCAATCACTTCTTTAATAGAAGGTCTATACAAATCAAGGACAGAATGCGTTTTAAAAGAAAACACATAAACTAATTAATACGAGACTATGAGGTGGACAAAACATGGTTGAAAGGAGGAAATACAAATAAAAGCAGAGAAGACTTCGTATATATATAAGAAAATGAATTTACTACGGCCAAGGGAAAACGTTGACGATAAATAAGAGGGACCGGGAAAAGGCCGAACTATGCATCAAAGCTGTCACATGCACCATCAATCCCAGAACTGAAGAGAACAGACCAATAGACCCGATGAATTCATGCAGAGATCGCCAATATGCATTCGATGAAACAGGGTCGAAGGCGAGAGAGAGAGAGAGAGAGAGAGAGAGAGAGAGAGAGAGAGAGAGAGAGAGAGAGAGAGAGAGAGAGAGAGAGAAGGAGGGATGCGGTACGGTGGGAGTGGACAGAGATTGGGGCTGACAAGAGCAAGTGGGTAAGAGAGGGACAGAAAGACAGACAGACCGACATGTGGCAAGGAGGCAAAATAGATAGGTGGGGAAAGAATTTTATTCTTCACTGAATGCAGAAACGTAGAACAAATGGCGGAAGAAAGGCGGATTGGGGTAGGGATTTAGGGGGGGTGGGGGGAATAGCTGCAATCACACACAAAAAAAGAAGGTGACAAGCGGCAGAAGAGGGATAGGTGGCAAAAACGTCAACGTACAAGTTGATAACATAGTAGTAGATGAGGGTGTGGAGAGGAAGGGAGGAGGTAGTATGGAATTAAGAGGGGGAGGGGAGAGTAGGGTGGCAAGTGATCAATAGACAACAAGGCTGTACAAACTAATCCGCTTCGGGGCAACCTGGCAATGTGCACTGAGACATCATCATCGTCGTCAGCGCCAGCCATGTTGGTGCTGCTGCTGCAGTTTCCGACGAAGACGAGAAGGACATGGAAATGGATCCCAGGGGGACGGCGGAATGATAGGCGGCAAAATCATCATCGTCATCATCATCATCATCATCATCATCATCAACAACATCATCACTATCATCATCATCAGTAAACCGCCACCATAACCATCCTCATCATCCTCCGATTGCTGCTGCTGTTGTTGCAAGTTTAAGCTTACATGGCGAGAATGACATTAAAATGAGAGCCCATGGATAGCGAAAGAAGGTTCGGTTAAACACCATAAATTTATTCTGGATTTGGACTGTTTGATTCTGGAATATTAAATTCTCTTCTTTTTTTTTTTAAAATCAACTACTCTCTTAATTATAGCACGACCACAGCAACAAACAAAAATAGCGCTACTTTAAAGTTAAACAGGGTAATTGGACCCACACTTTTAAACCTAAATGACTTCTCAATCTCATGCAATAGGAACTAGGAACAGCTGAATGGAAAAACATCACAAAGTGCAACACCACTTAGAATAAGGGGAGGAAGACTCGTCAACTCTTTCAAATCCATATGAATTCCAATCCCTAGTAAATAAATATACGCTGAATTCCAATCCCCTGTAATATACACTAACATCTAAAATGATTTACCGACAAATATTTCCAGCTCCATTCCGACTGGCGACACCTGGCATATTCTGAACATGCTTACAAAATGTGCTCGAAGCTGGAACACACATGTACGCCAACAACAACAAAAAAGAATGTGTAATATTTCCACACAGGCTTAACTCGAAAGTTCTTTCCACAAGAAATGTTCAGCCAGCCAGTCAGCCCGCAGACCTATGTCAATTAGTAGGCGTGAGCTACAGCTGGGCGGACTGGGTCATGGATGTAGTAATTCAATTTTACTGGCGGTGGAGAAAAACAATGTAGATCGATGCAGGACACACCTAACTTGAATAGTACTACAAGTAAGCCACGAGCTCGTGTAAGCGTACACTTACGCGTTTTATTTATCTAATCGTTCTTATATAGAGCTTTCCCAGCTCAAAAGCTGCTCAAGGTGCAATCCGATAAAGGATCTGACTCAAGCCAGCCACCAGAGGCACCCATTTGCAGCCTTTGGGCGCATAGTCTGACGCCCAGACGATTGAGCACAGTCTTGAGACCGGGGATGGGGAGAAGGGATTTAATGCGTGTTGGGTGCATATGTGTAGTCGGCACTCACCCGTCTAAAACATGAGCGTCAGGATCTTTAATGTCCAGTTCTCCAGGCCTCCAACGGGCTTTGAGCCACAGGTTACTGGAGAGTTGGCGAGGGGTGGAGGCAGAGCTAGGAAGCAGTGGGGAGGGGAGAAATGGGGAAGAAAAAATGTGCGAGAGAAATGGGGAATGAGAGTGTTGAAGGGAACAGTTGATACAGACAGGGTAAAAAACGGAAGAAGCAGAGGTGATAATGGATAGGGAGCCGGAGAGGAGAAACAGTTTTCCAAGCAAAAATCGATAATAAATAATTTTGGAAAATGCTCTGAACGCTCTTTTTACAACACAGAGGAAGTGCAGAACGGACAGTTAACGAGATCCAGTGAACGAGAGAGAGTGAGTGAGGGAGACAGACAGACAGACGAGACAGAGAGAGACATAGACAGACAGAGAGACAAAAGGACAGAGACACAGTGAAAGAGACAGACAGACAGAGGCTTGTGCGCGTGTGTCTGTACGGTTGTGCTTCTAAGAGAAGTATAATGATCCCAAAAGGATGCATCAACACTGTACTGTATCCAACAACTTCCAACCGTAAAGCTGGTAGCCATCCAACCATGCAACGTTTACCATGTACAATTAACAAACACCGTTAGTCCGGAAGTCGATCGCCAGAACAATGACTCAATCATGCGCAAACGGCAAAACACTAGAAACAACTTTCATAAACAATTACTGGAATTAGCGATTGCTTGGGGGAAAATGCATTGGTCGCAAACAATGTCAGATTTCGTAGACACACAATGAGCCCACAACTAAGTGCTTGCATGAGGCCGTGACTGCAATCAGCAAACACGTTGCGATCACATACACGTAAACACACATACCCATACACATACCCATACACACACACATACAGAGCTATCCCTGGCCGGGCAGCTGATATACGCCTCTTCATCGCTGGTTATTGAATAAGGCACTGATCACATACATATATTAATCAATCATCATTGGTAAGTGTTTGGCTCACTGCGCCGTAAGCAGATAGCTGGCAGGGAAGTGAATATGCTTTAAAATTAGGGATGAAACTCTGGCCACACATTGGACGAATCTACACATGAACAAATCCATGAAAAAGGCAAGTATATTGGTCAGCCACAATATTATTTTCATATTCTTTCATTCTATACTGATTAGGCCATCTCTTTTATCAACTAAGCCAAAGCATTCAAGTTGTCTTACTCTGCTGATCGTATTATGTTAATATGATTCACTATTCATTAGCACCTTATTTGCACTTGGCTGGAACCGTTTAAAATATGGGCCTTATTTGCATTATTCTGGCTGGAACTGTTTACATTTCTGTTTTCTTTTTTTCTTTGCAAAGGCCAATGGTGTGCTGATTAATGCACAGACATTATACACAATTATCCAGCTCTAAATCAAGCATGAACATGAATATCGCTGTCGTCATTGTCATCATTATCATCATGCAGCATAAGCAGCATTGCCGGCGACAAACTAGACCGAATTAAGAGACTCTCAATGCCTTATTAGAAGTAGAACAAAGCTGCCTTACTGTATGTAGAACAAAGCTATGTGAGTAAGCGACTACTCTAAAACACTCTGTTGTGGCTGTCGGTAGATTAACGTCCCCGAACACAGTGCGTATAGGGGACTTCTAAAACACTGTAACTATAGATTAATTATAGTCACACGACACCGAAGCGTATAGGCGACTACTGGTCACATTATTCTGACACCAGCGAAACAGTTGATGGTAAGGGGAAAATAATATGGTCACACATTGGCCAATCCGGGATTCGAACCAGGTACCTTTCGGTTACTAGTAAGACGCTGTACCAACTGAGCTACCCGGCCCCTCTTCTAAAACACTCTTCCTCCTCTGCACCTTATATCCCCTTTCTTTACTATCATCCGGTTTATCTTTTCCTCCGTTTCTCTCCTTTAGCGATTGATATCGATCAAACCTAGACGGCAGCAGTAGCGGTAGCCAGTGGTGGGTACTTAGTACTAATGATGTGGACGTGTGCAAAAATATATTAGCCACTTGTCCAGCCTTAGGGGGTAAACTATCCAAACTGCCGGATGACACTCTTTAAGCACCTTATACTACCAACAGTCAAAAACACAAGCACGGTACGGACCAGTCTGGATAAGGTCACGAGGTCATAACCACGGTCGATGGTCAGTTAGATCGATGCTTCCTGTCTGCCTTTACTGACCGTGAGTGCGACCAGGCGGATTGAGCAGTGAAAAGGAACCAATTACAACGCGCTGATGACTTCACTCGCTTTCAAGCTTGTCTAAACATTCCTAGTGGAAAGGAGACTGATAGCTGTACTACCTTAAAGGTCGCAGTGGGGTGCACAGACTGATAGCTTTCAATCTACTGAGAGGTCAATCTTTGTGAAAGAGTGATGCACCACCGCATACAACTGATAACAGGTATCCTATCCTATCCCGTAACTCGAAGGTCGTTGGGGCACCAAAGATGTTCGTTCGTTTATCCAGTGTACTCCATCTTTCTCCATCCTCAGCAAACCTCATGGCTTCGCTCAGTGTCGAGCCAGTCCATTCTCGAATGTTGTCCTCCCACCTCTTTTTCTTTCTTCCACTTCTTCTGCCTCCTTGCACAGTGCCTTGCAGGATGGTCCTTGCAAGGCTGATGCTCTGGTGACGTGGTCATACCATCGGAGTTTCCGTTTTTTCAGCACTGTAAGCATGTCATCATGTTGTCTGACTTCGTTGTTAATGATGTGTTGTATATAGGAAATGCCCAGAAGTCTTCTGTAGCACCTCATCTCCATGCTCTGTATTCTTCGTTGCAGATCTGCTGTGAGGGTCCATGTATCGCAAGCGTATAGGAAGATGGAGATGACAAGGGAGCGCAGCAGCCTTACCTTGAAATGTAGACTGATGGGCCTGTCTTTGCAAATATCAGGGCAGCAGTTGTTCGTGAGATCCTAGAGAGGACTTCCTGTCGCGACCCACTGTTTGATACAATGGCTCCTAAATATTTGAAGCTAGGCATTGTGTTGAGGGATTGGCCTGGGACTTTGACGTCCATGTTGATGCCATGTTGTCGTCATGTGGATAACAGGTAACAGCTTCTTTATTGCCAAGTGGCATATGCACCATTTTCCTTTCAAAATCTGCACCAAGTGAAGACTGATAATTGTCATCCTATCTTATCCTATCCCATAACTCGAAGGTCGTTGGGGCACCACAGATGATCGTTTAACCAGCGTATTCCATCTTTCTCAGTCCTCAGCAACCCTCATGGCTTCGCTCAGTGCCAAGCCAGTCCATTCTCGAATGTTGTCTACCTCTTCTTCTGCCTCCTTGCATAATTTGCGTAAAAAGTGTAAATAAGACTGATGGATTAACATTTTAAAGGGTAGAAAGTGCCTTAAGACAAAGAGTTTCAAGAAGTTTGCCCGTGTTCTGCAACATCTCATAATAATTATTAAGAGTCATTAGACCGAACTAATTTATTGTTCTCTGCCTCTGCAAGTCAAGAGTCTTAATCGTAGCTATGTAGAGGATGAGATCACAGCGGAACAGGTCGCAGCCAAAATGAACAGAACACGACTCTATCAACGATTTGAAACGACAGAGACACCAGCTCACGTCAAAGACACACAAAACCTCATGACTTGAATCTATCAGGTCTAAATAACAGTTCTCCAAAGCAGTTCTTATCAACACTCTTCTGAAAACATCAACCTATTGCAGCTACCGCACAAACAGCACATTACGAAAACTACTGAACACTAAACTTTTAAAGCAAGCGTTTGTTTTTTTTTCATCTGAGTCAAGAGGCATATCTAAAACAAACTACTACAACGTCCTACTTTTTTTTTTTAAACAATAGATTCCAGACATTTGTTCGGCGTCAAAGAGGTGGCGTTTTCGCAAAGGCGAACAGAAATAAGAAACTTGAACAACACCCTTAAAGTATCCAACACATACCGAGTCCCATGACATCTGAATCAGTCTCATGACAGGCCACATAGATATCTGACACTCGGTGTGCCTGAACAGTTCATCATCAGTTCTTGGGGTTGACACAGCGCCAACGCTAACAACGTTGGTACAACAAAAGAAGCTGATGCTCCGGTCTTCCGGAGCAACCTCATGTTACTCCATAGAACTCCATGTTGGCCTCGGGCTTTTGAGCTAGAAGCACTACAACGAAGACAGAAAGCGCCCATTATCCATTACCTTGGTAAATCTATACTACTACCCTCACGTGCGCTCGCACACACTCACACACACATACACACTTGCAAACGCGCGCGTAAGCTATATTAACTGGCGAATCTACAAACGGACATAATGAGAGAGAGAGAGAGAGAGAGAGAGAGAGAGAGAGAGAGAGAGAGAGAGAGAGAGAGAGAGAGAGAGAGAGGTGTTTGTGTGTGTTTGATTTGGGTCTGGTTAGAATAGGAACCATATCAATGTAGTGGTGATTTGTTTTCGTTCAGTGGCGTCCGACCTTGAGTTAATGGTATACCTGACTACCAAGCTACATTACTATTAGGTTGTAACAATAGGCTGCGCCTTAAAAAAAATACTTATCCGATTAGTTTCTCAGTTTCAAATTGAATTTACTATGTAACACAGTCACAATATTCACAATAAATGCACAATAGCAAAATTTTAACAGTTAGATCTATGCGATAAAATGTAACTACACACATACAAAACATTGCCACACATTTAAATTTTTTTTCTTGCACGAAAAATTTGACCCAAAAAATTACTAGAACTATATTATATAGGGTACAGGGATTTGTCAACTATTAAAATGCTGGCTTTTCCAAATGTGTATGATTATGTATGATGTTTAAATGAGAAGAAGTGTCCTACTATATAGGACGTCAATGGACGTCCTCGTTGACGTTCTACAGGCAGGACCAAGTCAAACGGAAGTCATGCTACTCAGTGCAGTTCCAAACCCTTTGATTTCATGCATGTCTAAAAAACGAAACAGGGCCAAGTACTGCAATGATCTGGAGTGTGCTGTAAGAATGTTTTTACGTGGACGAGAAAATCGCCAGCGATCCATTGGTTGTAACGCCAGTGACGTGACAAAGCTGATTAACGAGCCAGCAGTGACGATCTGGTTTGAAGTGACAAGTCGCTAAATCGATCGTGACATTCATTACATGCTTATACACTAATTTTGGCTTTGATGTTCTCTGTGTGTTCTCGCTAATATATAAGATGCGTATTCCTTACGAGCTTTGTATATCATGACTTGCAATGAAGCATTCTATGTGAATCCCTCTCCCCAAACCACAGCCCCTAACTTACCCACAACCCCTCACTTACCCACAATCCCCACCCCCACCTCTAACTCTCTCCCCAACCCCCACCACCAACCCATTTCCTTTTATCTCGTTCTTATCTCCCACATCCATCCGTACTGCTACATCACCCCACCTCCACCACTTCTCACCCACCACCATACCCCCATCCCTACCTTCCTAAAATTCCCTCATAATCTCTGTAGCGATTAGGGTTATTAGAAGCGTTGATATCGATCCCATTCCGCCATTACCACCATGGAGGCATGCAGCAAGCTTGCTTTTATCAGAACGTCACGGCCACAAATGCAAACATACACGCAAACCCACATACAAACACACACACAACTTGCGCGCGCGCTCACATACACACACACACACAGATTGTCACAAATTGCAAAATAATCACCCTCAGCCCAAAAAGCAAATGCACGGGCACGGCAGAGCATTAAATGGACCGACGTCAAAGATTCAATCGAAGCACACGAAAATGCTAGATCACATTAACATGCTTCATGGGAACGACATTGACAAGAAGAGGAAATAAAAATAAACCATCGCGTACGTTTTAATAAATCGGACATCAGCACGAGCTCTACAATAACAATCTGACAATTATCGTCGCTGTATACGAGCATGCGTCAAATGAGAAAAAGTTAATAGTGTTTAAACGCAATGTAAGTTAAACAACAGGACAATTATAGGCTAAGCAAATCATATCACACAGCATGGTCACAATAGAAAGATGTTCACTGACGATAAGTCCTACGTCTTGCCACCCATCCCATCCCATCTCGTCCTCTCCCCCCTCCCTCCTCCCTAACCCCCGTCCGCTCTCTCACTCTCTTCTCTCCCCGGCCCCTCTCTCTAAACCTTCCCCACCCCCCTCGACCTAGAATGGCAAGTCAAAACGTCGTTTGGCATCGCACATCGCCGAATCAACAGAAGCACATCATCGATCATCAATCCACAAAAGCAACAACTGAAGCCTTCTCTGGTCGAAAGGATAAACAACAATGAATCTCTTTTCACCGTTCGCTGATTCTCTCTACAGGGGGTTGAATATCCCCCTCAAATACTACCGCAAGCACACAACACAACACACACACACGCACGCGCGCGCGCACGCGTACCTGTCGCGAGAGGCTAGTTCAACCCAGCACTAAGGTTTCAAGCCTCCAACGTTCAGTCTGCTTTGACCTACTAAGTTAAGTCGCTGACTAGCAGACGACCGAAGTTAGGTTGTTCTCAGCATGTGTAGGCTACAGTTTCACTAAGATAAGCCGTGACCTCATCCAGCTGACCAATCACCCGCAACCACAACTAGGTGGCGTTACTATTCTCGTAGTCTCGCACGATAGCAGACCCCAGCGGGAGGATCGTTAGTCTCTGTCTGAACAGCATGGTAGAAGGACGCACGTTGTAAATTCTCTCTCAGAAAAACTAAAGCAGGTGACGGGTGAAAATCACTCATCGCAGTATAGCCAGAGCCTGACATTGTCAAGATGACGAGCAGGCATTTTGGTCCACAGCAGGGAAGAAATCCCACAGAGAGGCAACCCTGACACGTAGCCTGCAACCTTAAGCAGCGAGAGCATTGGGCTCAACTAGCTCAGTAGTCAACTACCAAGAAGAAGAGACAACAACACCGCACATCGCCGAAAAAGCTAAGTCCTCCGAAACCGTGCACAAACACTGATCTGCGATAGGCTACTCGTCCAGAAAAACGAATAATAGGACAGAAAGAACTCATAGCCCAATGATGAGACAGTAACAAATATCGAGAACAGTAGCTGCATAGACCCATCAAGGAGCGAACTACTTGAAGTGAAATTTGGACATTTAAGTTAATGTAGAGATTATAAGATTTTGTATAGAGTAGAGGAAATAAATGTGTGATATTTACTGTTAACAAGTGGCTGGACTACCTATGTTTCATAGCCGTGCGAGAGCTAGTGTGTCAGTGAATCTTTACCATTTTCTCCCTATCTCTATAACCCTATCCGCACACAGTCCGAGCTAAACATATAAATGTATTAAGATTAGTCAGGGTGATTTTACTAGCCGATCCTGCAGACAAAGACGAGTGGGTAAAAGCATTCGGACTACAGAGCCCAGTAACACTAGACCCACCGTCACAGTAACCCCACTTATTCCCGGATACCCATTTTCCTTTCTCCCATTCATATTCACTCACACTCACACACACACCTCCCTTCATGCCAAAACCTGGCACGCGCAGAACTCGCGAGGGAGTCTGGACTCCACAGCAGTGTGGAATTTTTCCCCCCTTACTCGGTATGTGATTTCTCTTCTTCCTCCCCACTCCTCTCCCCTGCTATCCATGTCTCCCAAATTCCCTCCACCGCCTTTTGTAAGCATCTATTGACTAAACCGATACAATGTTCAATCAATACAGAAAACCATTTGCAGTACGTAACTAACATTGCAGTACGTAAATAAAATTTTGTGGTTGTTGGCAGCAATAAAAATCCCGATTGTGCAACTGTCACATTAATACGTGTGCTTTTAATCCTCACAGTAGTTTTTTTTTTAAAGTATCCTTATGTTTTCACAGTATTTATTTTTTTTTAAATTAAGTATCCTTATGTTTGTATTCCTTCTTATAGTCTACGTACGGATGGATGGAGAAAATACTCCATCGTATAGATCGTTGGTTTAGTCATGACTTGATTTTATTTTGTACAACAATAATACGCCGACGGATAAGATGGAAGATGGAGAAATGATGGCTCGATATATGGATGAACAGAATAAGAAAGGCTCGAGCTCTTGGAAAGGAAGGAGGTCGTTGTAAAGAAGTAGTACAAATGGTCGAAGGAAAGAAAGACGAAGAAGACGACCAAGGGAGACAAACAAAAAAGACAGTCGAGGGCCTAGGGAGAGAAAAAGAAAAGAAAGAAAAAAAAGACGGAGAAGAGAGGGGCCGGGTAGCTCAGTTGGTAAGAGCGTCTTGCTAGTAACCGAAAGGTCGCTGGTTCGAATCCCGGATTGGTCAACGTGTGATCATATTATTTTCCCCTTTACCAACAACTGGCCCGCTGGTGTCAGTATAAATCGGTCCAGTAGTCACCTATATGCGAAAGTGTCGTGTGACTATAATCTACATACAAACGGAGAAGACAGGTCCGAAAGAGTGAATATGATAAAAAGGTGGAGAAAGAGCCAAGAAGGAGATGGAGGGAAAGGTGGAGGTCTATTTACCAGAACCCAACGACTAACGAGAGAACTCGACTAACAGACCTCCCTTGGCTATCAACAGGTCCATCGATCATCGATGGTCGATACAATTTCCGGGTGAAAACCACCTAGTCATTTTCTTCATCACTATTCCTTTTTCTTTTCTGTTTAAAAAAATACAACAACAACAAAACCCTCCAATGTTTTCTGCAAAGATTACTGAAGTTTATATATAACAAGCTGTAGGATATGATAATATTATTTTATAGTACTGAAAGAGAATCGTGGCAGTAGTGATGGAGAATGTTTATGCTGCATAAAACATATACGCCGATTGCTTAGATCTCTCCGACACTTTCCCAGGCTTGTTCTAAGGGATGGGACTGCGGGATGGGTCTGCGGTGTTAAAAAAACAATGAGATCAAATCACAATGCTCAAAAAAGGGTGTAAAATATAAATCCACATTATACCCACATGTACGTAATTTTTTTATGTTGTTTGCATTGCTTCAGCGCTTGCCTCAGTAATGGTGAAATATAAATCCACTTCTACCAACATGCAGTTCTTGAATATCGATGCTGCCGCAGTTCTAGCGCCTATAACTACAGCAAAACTGAAGGGCTTGGGTTTGGTTTGGTTTAGTACTTTCTCTCTTTGAAAAAGGGAAAACGGCAAGGAGGGGAGAGGGGGTTGGGGGAGAACCCCAACAATAATAAGATCAATTCTATAACAAAGAATATCCGATCAAGAGGCTGTGTAGTAGATAGAGAATAAGAACTGCCGGAGGGGAGGGACTATTCGGCACAAAACGCGCCTGCCGTCCTTCCCAAGTCCCTTTGGGAAAGAACCTGGGACAGAACTAATCTTGTATGGATGAATGGAAAGCGGTGCAAATATCACACACACACACACACACACACACACCTACACACACACACACACATCAATGCACGCACCGATGCACGCAATCATTTGCGACTCAACGCCGCTAAATGCCGTCGTACTTAATACAGACAACCGACTCGACCCGCCCGTTCTAATAGTGCCAGTTCTGATTGTCTGATTGTATGCCAAAACTACTGTCACTAAGGGAAGCAAAGAAAATTCAGCAGCAAGCTGAATCAGACCACAAGTAGAACTATTTCTTGTATATACCTATGGTGTCAGACAGATTTTTTTCGTGACAGCCAGTAATACGAAACACACTTCTCTTACATCCAGCAATACTATACAGTCTCTAAAAGTATAGACGCAACTAAAAATTGCATCGTGCTGAACTTGGGTCAACTCATATCTGATTCTCACGCCAGCTATCAACCCACTAAACAGAAGTGAACAATCGCCTGTTGATTCCGTTTGGTGAGACAAAAACAAAACGTTCTAGAATAAAAAATCTTGTAAGAATTATAGGGCTAAAAAACTTAATTTACCACCAACGCTAAGTAAGATAACCTCCAACCAAGCGAGTAGTTATAAGACTACATGAACAGAAAATACTACTACTAACAAAAAAGACAAATCTGCCTTACGTGTTAGAGAAATTGAGAACAGGAAAACATCACTTCAACGCTTGGACATTCCAGTTTGCCTATACTCTCTGGACAGAAAGATGTTGAGTACAAAGGAATCAGTAAATTCATAGTACCTCTCTTCAAGACTAGCAGTGGTTGTAGATTATCACGAATTTCCGTGATGGAAGGCTTCCAAACGCTGTGGAAGCTAAATCTGCTGACTGGGACGTGTACCCTGAGATTGATTTTGCCTCTTAGCATTTCAACGGGCCAACACCAAAAAGCATGAGTATCTAAGTTGGGGATCAATTCATGGACATTCCTCAACAACTTGTACAGTCCTATTCCACACATTCTCAGATAGTCTGAGTGTACCAGAGAGCAAGAGTAACGTGCCAGAATGAGTCCAAGCAGGAAAAGGTTATGCGTGTCGCGCTAACTAGTTCATGGTTCGCCCTGAAAAGCATCATACTGGCTATGGACTATATGTTGTGAGTACTACTGCATTGTTGCTTTCAACAAACCTGTGGTCATTCCTCAGAATGTATCCCCAAAGCAATACAGTATTAAAACTTGACGGCAGCGCGTTCATGCACGGTAGTATTCTCAGCGTGTTACAAGCGAGTCCCCTTCCTCACAACGGGTTTCCAATGAGGCTCGTTCGGATGAATGGATTCACATCAAGCTTCAATGGGAGCTCGTTTCACCACTCCTCTGTCGCGCCCCCAGCACGCATCTCTGTCACGACGAGCCTGCACGTGATAGGCGTGGTGGAGGTGAGATGGAACTGATCAGCGAGTCTTCTTCTTTTCTTCTTCTTCTGCTGCATTTAATAATGCTTAGTTTGGGTATATAGAATTCACTAGCTTTATTTCTTTCTCTTCCTTTCTTTCTCCGTTTGTTTCTTGTTCTTCTTTTTAATGACTTTGTTTTACTTTTACCGTAGCATCCAAACGAACCAGCCCACTGAATACAGATTAAAACTATGGCTCCTGGACAACTGTTTTGTTTTGCGGGATCCTGTCCAGAGGCCGGTAATAACTGGGCCGGGATTCGTCTCTCCAAACCCAGCATCATCGCGTGGGGAATAAGAAGTTGCATGCCAGGGTCCCTCGACGTGCTGCCGTTTTTATGGGAACCGATTTGCCCAAAAGCGTTAGTGGCCACCTCGGTGAAAGAGGAGGGAGAAAAAATACTTCCCCGTGCGTGACGTGGGTCCTTCTGATGACGATCATTAGAGCGGATACTCCCCTTTTCTTCATTCCCTCAACCCTTATCCCGTCCCAACAACTAATCACTATGCATATTTCTCCCTCTCCCATTATCGACTCCACCAATTTCCCTCTCAATAGGCCTCGAAATGTATCTTTTCATTCCCACATTTAAATCACAGACACCTTCATACTATCCACAATTTCCTCAACCTTCCGCTAAAAACAGCGTTCTTTCGCATCTTTGAAAACGTTAATTTTTGCAATGATTGCTCGTGTATGAGCTGCGTGTGTATAGTGTACTTGCGTGAGTGTGTGCCTGTGTGTGTATACCCCGGTGTGTTTCCGTTGATGAGAGCGAGGGTGGGTCGGAGGAGGGGTCCAGCTGCGGTAGATGTTTTAAAACTACCACATCACTGTTCCAATTTCCTCGTCTTTTTCTGGCCTGACAATTTATTTGTTTAAATACCCCAGAACGGATTCCTTTCTTCCTTTTGTTTAACTCTTCAAATTATTCTTTTCCTTTTCATACATTGTCTTCTTCTTTTTTTTATATTCTTACCCCTGCCATACCCCTTTTTCCATTAAATGTTTTGCCCTCTCCACTACGTAATCCAAATGGAATCGCATCCACTCTCAATCCTTTTTCTTTCAAGTTCTTAACCATATCGCGTCCTGTCCTGTCCTGCTCTGTCTTGCATTCTTCTTCTTTTACTTTAACTTTGCATAGATATCATTTTCAGCAGTTAAGTGGGTTTCCAATTCATTGTTTATAACCTTTCTTTTAAGTTCCTAATCGTATCTTCTTCTGGATCTGTCTTGTTCAGATCTGGTTATTTTTGTTCTTTTTCATAAATATTGTTTTCGTCAGTATTCCCCCAAACCCCATCGTACCCCCACCCTTCCATTCATATCCGCTTGTCTTTTCCTTTATTCTGTCGCAGACTTCCGTCTAATATCCTTTCCGTAGGACCTATCATGCATCGGATCCACGCTCTGATTCCATCTACTTGTGATGTTGCCCATTTCCGGTATTCCTTACATACACAATGTCGAGTTTCCATTTCAGCGGTGTTATGTTCTGTAACATCCGGTGCCAGAACTCCACAATGTGACTAGCATGTCCTATATATACTCGTGCGTATTATGCATGATCTGATTGTACTTGCACAAAGTATGCACTCGCACTTTCGCCAGTCTGAGCACCTTCCCTGACTCTGCTGTCGTCATCTTCTTCTACTTCAGATGTTTCTTTCGTTACCTTTTTCCCCCCCTTGCTTTCTTTCTTTTTATCTTTCTTTATATTACCATTTGCTTTCTAGCATAACTTTATCAATTTATCATTCTCCAGTCTTAAACGTCATTCAAACTTCTCTCTTAGAAAAGCTCAGCTGAAGTTGACTGTAGACAAAAAAAAGTAGTTCAAAGTTAGTATTAAGTGAAACTTGTCCATTCCTTTTCGTTATTTAAGAAAGAATGGGAGGAGAGGTAGCCAAAAGAACAAAAACAACAAAAACAACAACAAACAACAACGAAAGAACTAGAAGAAAACAGAAGTGGAAAGAATGATAAAGCTGGCAGCTTAATGTGACAAACAATCTATAAAAACAGCACAAAAACGCAATCAAAGCAATTTCTGAATTAAATAGAAGACAGGTTCTGTGTTTCTTATAAGTCTCTTTTATTAAAGGAAACATTTGCAACCGGAAAGGCAGAGCAGGAGGCCACCATCAAGACAGGCCGTGTTCGTCGCAAACCGACACCCGCCAATTCCAACTCCAGCCAAAAAACGGCGCCACTCTGTCATTTTCTGTTGGATTGCCAGCTCCTTTTCATTCAAGAGAGCCAAAGAAAAGAAACCCTACAGAAGGGAAAATCGCCTTCTCTTTAAGAGGAATGTGCAGGAAGTCTTAAATTTAAGGCACGTTACTGTGAGATGTCTAGTTCTGTTTTAACCCCCATTCTCCACCCCCCACAACAACCACCCTCTCCGATCCCTACCCCTACCATCTTTTACTCCCCCCTTAACACGCATTTGGAAACCCTCACCCAACCACAAAACCCACCCGACGCCTTCTACCCCAAAATAAATACACCTCCACCCTCTTAACCCCCTCCCTCCCTCCCCCCCCCCCCCCAAAAAAAAAAATAGGTCGCTGTCTTTTTAACGATAGTGATGTACAGGAAACCTTAAATTTAAACGCGCGCACTTTATTTCCTTCTTCGCTGAAGATTAATGCCGCCATTAAAAAAAACAACTGCGGTGGCAAAAATCATAGCACTACTTAGAAAGATTATGAATAACGTAAAGTTTAATCAGAGAAATTTTATTTTAAACAAAACAACTTTTGAACATAGACCACCCTGAAAGATTACACAGGTCTATGCCGTTACTTGCGACTGCTGAAAAACATACAAACTATTACATTATATTTATAAGATACAGATCTAGGTCCCAATTTCACAACTTCACCAGCGATGAGTCCTTTGCTAATATAACCATTCTTCCTTAAATTAAATTTTATTTTCTTTAAATGCCAGTTCTTTGACAAAAATGCATGAACGGTACTTCCACATTTGCATTTCTCAAGAGGTAAAGAGCTCGTCATAAGCAAGTTACTTGAAAAAGGCCGGAAAGAAACAGACTCTTTCTGCCTAAAAATAGAAATGCAGACTGTCGTGCATCAATATGCAATCCATGTGGCCCTGGCTTCCCATCCTTGCCTTGACAGCCTGCTTGCTGAAGGCAGGCCCACAAACCTAAAAACCGTCACGGCGTCAGTTTTCGATAACAGCCGGATAAAACTCCATTTCCGTGCAATTAAAGTTTTAAAAAACAACAACAACAAAAAACAACTTAACGGGAGGCTAATAGAGCTTGTGAGCTGCCTTCAAAATGAGGGCCGCTCGGCACGAAGTCAGACTAGAACTAGAACACAGAAACAAATAGGAGAGATAGACAATTCTTTCTGAACGCTTATCGATTGGTTTGATAAAGGCATTGTGAGGAGGGTAAAACTAACAAAATATCAAATTTATTGTTTTGAAGTAGCTAAAAAAAGTAACCCTGTTTTTCAGACATACTAGTACATTTAGGTCAAAATATTACTTTTAATTCCAGAAACCTACTTTGAAATTCGAAGGTGGAGCTACCATTTAAAATACTGCACTCACTTTCAAACTATATTTCGTACTCTAACGCAACGCTATATCCATCCTTAGGCTGACATTACCAAATACAAGTTCTCGGTATATGTACCTCACCTCTATGCAGGTAACTACAGGTAACTAGACAACACCTGCCTGTACTTCACAACTAATTAGTTGTTCAGCTAATCAACGTCCTCATGTGTCATTCATTGCTGTGCAGACCGTGCAACTCTGTAAACCATAACTCCCTGTGCTGCACCAATAGTTGTATTCCTGTATTAATACTAAACAAATCTTCTTGTAATTTATATGAGAACAAAGTTTTATTCTACATCTGCAGTTTTAAAACTCGTTGTATAGCATGTGCATGCTTGCGTGTGTCATTGCTTTCCTCTTGATTTCTGAGACTAGCTGCTAGCTTTTAATAGGGAGATGAGCATTTGTTACGTCTTTGTAACTGAAAGCGATTGATATATGGTGTACGATGGGCGTCGAGCCTGTCCTGGAATGAACCTTGGATTTAACCATTTATTTATTTAGTTATTTATTTATGTGTAATTAGTTTCTTTATTTATATTGCATATATATCTAACAATGCAAACTCAGTAAACAGATGTTTTTTTCCTGCGCTGCAGAATTTATCCCAATAAGTGTGACCATTGTGGATATCAGAACATATTAATGCACACGCCTGGTTGATTCAACCGTCTGGAAGGATAGGTCTTCGACACTCAGTAAGGGCATATTATACATAGGGTATGTGGCAGTTTACCAATAAGATAACATTCTATAACATTCCATAAGATTCTGATGCATGGAGAAAGAGAAATATTTCCTTGAAGACCACTTCTCTATAGTTAAACATAATGTATTCCCAGACTATGTACAAGTGTACCAAAGTCAGGCACCCCTTGGGGTCATGAGCAATCTTGCCACTGTAGATTGTTCAAACCTATAAAGGGAAAAGTGAAAGCCACAGTTGGAAAGCTGTCTTTCCTTTATAGGCAAGACAGATTCACTGCGGCAACAGTACCCCCGTTGGAGTGCCGGGGGTTTTCAGTATAAATAGTATCCCCACTTTATGGAAATTTAGTGCTTTAAATTCCCACTGTCGCTGTCTTCCTCATTTACTCTTTCCCATTCCTGCTCTGTCCTTCACTCTGCTATACTATCTTCTTCTTCGCTAGATCAATGACCTACCTTTTTTCTTGAAAACTCTTCCTAGACAAGACTCCTTGTTTGTGTATGGGGTCTGTTGGATCAGCTTGGGAGTGTTGGACGCTTTCTGCCGGGTGGTCACTAGGGCTTCCTATGATTGTACTATTTAGCACTATAGGCATTTTATATGTATGTGTTTTGTTGATGATTTATAATGATGTTTGTATTCTATTTTGTTTTTGTAACCGGGGGTTCGCGTAGTTGAGGTCAACCCTCAGCCGTCCCCCGCGTGGGATGTCTTTATTGTAAAGTGACTGGCCGGTGGAGGGCGTTCAATTTTCCCATTGGGGTTGTTTCAGCAGATCTTTTATGCGGATCGGGGGTTGTCCGGTCCTGATTTGGCTCGGAAGAGTCCGCTGGACCTAAAGCAACAATAAATCAATCAATCAAACCAAAGTCAGGCACGGGTAATTAGACAGGCTTGCTCGCATTCATTAAGGCTAGGACATACTGGACCTCTCTCACAAGATTTGACTGGACAATGGGTAAGGATGGCGAGGGCGTTAACATGGTCCCAGAGCACATAGATTGCTATTTAAAGGTCAACATCATTGAAACATAAAACTGAGCACAAAATATCTACATAATAAAAGAAGTCACATGCCAAACAACTTTTTTCCGAAAAATACTGCCTTTTTTTTATATTTAATAAAATCTACTTCGAATAAACTTTTGCACCTTCGAAAAGTCCGCTCACGTGACCACATGGCTCGTGACGTCAACTGCAGTAGACAATATAGAGTCCGATAGTGCCCCTTCTCTACCAAAACGCAGGAAAACGAAGAGCAGTGGCCTATATTGTGCCGTTGGAGGTTGTACAAACAAACAAGCGGATGGGTTAACATTGCATAGGTTTCCAAAAAACGAAGAAGTGCGAAATAAGTGGGTGAGATTCGTGCAGGAAAAGCGTGTAAACTTCGGTCCGAAGTACGGGACACCAACTTCGTCGTCAGCAATTTGCGCAAAACACTTCGCTGAAGACTGCTACCCCCCAAGTGCCACTTTAATGCGGAGCTTTGGGATGAAAACAATACAGACATTAAAGCCTGGCTCTGTTCCAACGATCCAAAGTCCGTGTGCCATTGCAACAAGCGCCTCAACAACAGCAACAGTGATTCAAGTTATTAGTAGTAGGCCTATTAGTACTGCTTCAACTACAGTCACAGTGGCTACTACACATCCATCGTCTGCTATCAGTTTGCCAGGCGTCAGGAAAGTCAGAGCACAGGCTGTGAAGTCCGTAGGCCTTGCCTCAATTACATACTATAGTATGTAATTGAGGCAAGTATAGTATGTAATTGAGGCAAGGCCTACGGACTTCACAGCCTGTGGTCAGAGGAGCTTTTCAGAAAAGGGAACGCAAGAGGGTATGTATTCACTGGTCTAGCTCGTATAATTATTTGTTTATTATTACAAGGCAAGGCAAGGCAAGGCAAATTTATTCCAGAAAAACCCATTAAGGGCACATGGACATGGTTAAAATAATATACACAAACATGCACAATAATTAATTAACATTTTAGATTAAAAAATAAAATAAAAATTTTAAACTATTTATTTATACAGCGGGATAGCGTGGAGTGGGGGGAGGTGGCAGGGGGAGGTATGGAGAGGGGAAAAGAAGAAAAAAGAACTTGATTGGGGGCAACAACTATGAATCATAACTAACAATACAATTCAACCTAAACACATCAATGACAAACTACTGAAATAATTTTTATTACACATAACCTGTCAACATCAGAACTATATTAATTTTTGACATGGGATAAAAACGTTACATTTGTTTAATTATTAATTTCATTAGACTTACAAGCTTTAGTAATTCTGACTTTTTGTTAGATGACAATAATTCTTGAAATTTGATGGCATTGGGATATCTATAATAGTATGATTTTAATAAATCTCTTCTCGAGTTACAAAAATGTGAACACAAAAATAAATAATGAAACTCATCACCAAGATCGCCACCATTACATTTTTTACATACACGTTCGTGTCTAGGAATGTTAAAATATCGGCCTCTCTGCACTGGCATTCTGTGGTTAAGTGTCCTAAACTTTAGAACAGATATTGCAAGATTTGTTGGTAGAACATGCAAATATTTTTCAAATTCAAAATGTAGCTTAAACATTCGATAATTATAGTAAAATTCATTATTGTTTATTTCCTCGAACCAGCCTTGAATAAACTGATCATGTAGGCGTTGTTTAATTGTACACTTAAAAACTGAAGCAGAAGGCATAACATTGGTTAGCCCCTGATTTAACCAAAAATTACCAAGTCCTAGATTATTTAACTCTTTCCGCACTGAATCGAGGAATGAAGATTTATAACCTTTATGCAAATCAATGTGAAACAAAAAAGTGTACATAACGCTGGACAATTTATTACTGTTATCAGGGTGAACAAGCTTATACCAAAAATTTAACATTCTTTGCTTTGCCTGTAACTCCAGAGGAACTTGCCCTAATTCACCAAAAATCATTTAAGGAGTAGACTTACCCAGCTTTAAATTTAGTTTATAAAAACGCAGTTGCAGTTTAGTGGCAAGGTCACTCATTTGAGGACACCATATCTCTGAACCATATAACAGAATAGGAACTATAGTTTTCTCAAACAGGTCAATTTGAATTTCTAGTGGTAACATAAGCTTTCTAATTTTTCTTAAAAGAGAAAACATAGCTTTGGAGGCACGATCATATAAATTTTTCTGGGCTGGTTTAAAGCTACCATTATAGTTAATTTTAATTCCGAGATACTGAAAATCATATACCACGTCCAATTTAACACCATTGTAAAATACATTAGGTAGATTTCTGACTTTGCCTTTTGAAAAAACAACGACCTTAGTTTTAGCAGCATTGACTTTTAATTTGTATTTAGTGCAATATTGATGCATGGCATCTAAAGAAGACTGTAATTCAGCAGAAGATTCACAAAAAATTACGGTGTCATCGGCATAAAGCAAAATAAACATTTTATACAGAGTCTCAATATAGTCATCATCAAGAAAAATATCCGATGCTGCAAGCTTAACAGTTCTTAGACCAATTAGTTTTTCACCAAGAAAACTTTTTAAATCATTCAAAAATACAGCAAACAATAACGGAGACAGATTTTCACCTTGTCTGACACCTGTTTTACAAGAAAAATAATCAGAAATAGTATCATTCCACTGTACCTGTGATTTTGCTTTATTATACAGGTCTTTTATTATACGGAGTATATTTCCGTTTACATTAGAATTTAATAATTTCTGCCATAACAAAGAACGATTAACAAAATCAAATGCCTTTTCATAATCAATAAAAACACAGTACAAACGCTTTTTCTTTGATAGGAAGAATTCTACAAGAGAGTGTAAAGTGAATATATGATCAGAAACAGAGTATCCACCCCTAAATCCAGCCTGTTCTTCACCCAGAACATTATTAGACTCCAAGAAAGAACCTAGTCTTTTGTTAATTAAGCTTGTGAACAATTTACCAAAACAGCTCAAGATAGATATTCCACGATAATTATTTGCATTGTCTTTGTCCCCCTTCTGCTTATAAAGAGGTTTAATAATCCCTATAGTCCAATCCTCGGGCACTTTACCAGATTGTAGTACAATATTATAGTATTTAGTAATCAACTTAATGAATTCATAAGGGACTGACTTAAAAAATTCATTAGTTATATAATCTATACCACAAGCTTTGTTATTTTTTAAAGTACGTATAGCTTCTTTAACCTCCTCCTCATTGAATGGTTGATCAAGGAGAAAATGTGTTTTGGTGTCGTGCATGCTTGTATTCTGGTCAAGAGTGTCATTCTCAACATCGGAATCAGAAATTTTCTTAAAATGTTCAAAAAACGTTTCACATGTTATTTTACCATATGTGTCCCTTTTTTCAGTGCGTGTACCATTTAGAAGCTTCCAAAAGCATTTTGGATCATTACTTTTCAATTTTCGAATTTTCTTAATTAAATTTGATTGATATTTTTTAAATGATATTCTTAACTGTCTTTTACAATTAGTACTCGGGGGTCGAATTCGTTTCTAACAGAAGAGAGCACTGCTGTAACACGACAGATCGAGTGAAGAAACACTGCTTGTCTCGCTTGTAACTTCTTCGCAGTCGGCCATTGTATGCAGCTGCTGACGTCACTGCGAGGGGAGATCAGCGATAGCTGCGTTTTAGATTATTACTTCCCTTACCCTTAATTACAGGTAGGAAATCCCACTTTTAGTGATCGATATCTATTAAACGGTAGAGCTTTGCTTACCGAATTTTTTGCATCTGGTATTATTTAGTAAAGTTCTTTCAGCAGAAATTTTTTGACCGAGCACTGTGGTTGACCTTTAAGATCTCCTTGTTCCAGAGCCTGACGAATGTCTCTCAACTTCAAGTATAATAATACAAGAGTAAGCCTCATAGAGCTCTGACACACATACAGGGGGGAGTGGGATGTGTGGAGATGCTACACACCAGTGTGGACAGAGGGACTTGTTGAAAGTCACAGGTGCAAGGGAAAGTGGGTGTGGAGGTGACAGAAGGATGAGAAGGTTGCGTGGGAAGACGGGTGGGATTGGAGGGAAAAGTGGGGAAGGAATGGGGAAGGAAAGGCAGGGTGGTGCTGACCGGAAAGTGGTAAACTGACCTTCATCTGCGTGAGTTCGTGCACTGCTTCAAAGAGTGCTAGATCTGAAGGATCGCCTTGCGCTGTGTCTAAACCCTAATGAAGCGATTCCATAAGGCTATGGGCCTTATTCGTAAACCTCATACTGAAGATATCAGATACATGTGGATTTTCTCGTACGGGTTCTCTTTCTTTAATTTTATTCTTTTTAGTAGTTAAGTCATTCATTCTTTTGGAATAGTACATTAGAGAGATAAAGATGCGCGTTATTCAAAGTCTATTAACTGAACACACAGCAAGCTTTATAGTCATTTACTTTCTCTGTAAGTTAATGGATCTGTGTCTTCGGCCCTTGTCGACTAAAACTGAAAACATTGTCGCTGTTTCCAAACGGTGTGGAAGGCTAAAATGCGTAAGAAATGATGACAAAGTATTTTTTTAACCATCTCACATTCAGTTTTACACTAATAAGCATGCCCCAATCCCTTCTACGCCCGCACAGACTTGTTACGTATCCTATCCTATCCTATCCCGTAACTCGGAGGTCGTAGGGGCACCACAGATTTTCGTTTAAGCAGCGTACTCCATCTTTCCCTGTCCTCAGCAACCCTGATTGTTTCGCTCAGTGTCAAACCAGTCCATTCTCGAATGTTGTCCTCCCACCTCTTTTTCGGTCTACCTCTTCTTCTACCTCCTTGCACAGTGCCTTGCAGGATGGTCTTTGCAAGACCTCATGATCTGGTGACGTGGCCATAACATCGGAGTTTCCGTTTTTTTCACAACTGTGAGCAGGTCATCGTGTTGTCCAATGGCTTGTGTGATGGTCTGTCGGACTTCGTCGTAGGTGATGTGCTGGGTATAGGAAATGCCCAGAAGTCTTCTGTAGCACCTCATCTCCATGCTTTGTAGTCTTCGTTGGAGATCTGCTGTGAGGGTCCATGTTACATATGACGGACGGAAAGGCTCATTCACTCGATGCAAAGAAACGACACAAAGCATCGTTTCTTTTGCTCAAATCAGGTAAAAGTATCGATACTTTCGCCTCGAGCAGTTTTAACGAGCATTTTTAACTGAGGCAGACAGAAAGAATCATTCACTCGACGCAAATAAACGATGCTTTTGCCCAAATAATGTGCGAGCAGTTTGAACGCGCACTTCCGAGCAATCCCAAAGTGGTGGTAGCTAAACTTAGAACGTAAAAATGCATTAACACCTAATTTGCAGGGAAACAATGCATTAACACAAAATCTTAAATTAGATTTGGTGACATGTAGGTTTAGCCTTGTAATAGAGGCCCTTCCAACTCCCTGCTTCTCTCATCGATAATTAGCACTGCCTGCTCAGTCATTCTCACGGTCTCCGTGAACATTCTGATTCCACTTTTGTAAGATTTCCAGTCACATCTGTCGACTAAAATCGGAAGTGCGCGTTCAAACTACTCATTGACACTGCACGATCCTTTCGGAAAGTATCGATACTTTTACCTTCTTTGGGCAAATGACACGATGCTTAGCACTGCATCGTGTCTTTGCATGGAGTGAATGACCCTTGTTGTTTGTAGATTATAGTCACACGACACTTTCGCATATAGGTGACTACTGGACCGATTTATACCGACACCAGCGGGCCAGTTGTTGGTAAAGGGGAAAATAATATGATCACACGTTGACCAATCCGGGATTCGAACCAGCGACCTTTCGGTTACTAGCAAGACGCTCTTACCAACTGAGCTACCCGGCCCCTGAATGACCCTTCCCGTCCGCCTCAGTTAAAATACTCGTAGAAACTGTTCGATGCGGAAGTATCGATACTATTTTACCTTATTTTGGCAAAATACACCATGCTTTATATCGTGTTTTTACATCGAGTGAATGAGTCTTTCTGTCCGCCATAGTTACGGTGCCGTATGCACGCATGCTATTTTTAACACCTCTGCAACTAGTCTGAAAACATAAAATAATAGAATATGGTGGGAACTGGGCGGTTGGGTGCGGAGGAGGAAGCGGAGGGGAAAGCGGATTTGATTGATTGATTTATTGTTGCTTTAGGTCCAGCGGACTCTTCCGAGCCAAATCAGGACCAGACAACCCCCGATCCGCATAAAAGATCTGCTGAGACAACCCCAGTGGAAAAATTGAATGCCCTCCACCGGCCAGTCACTTTACAATAAAGACATCCCACGCGAGGGACGGCTGAGGGTTTACCTCAACTACGCGAACCCCCGGTTACAAAAACAAAATAGAATACAAACATCATTATAAATCATCAACAAAACACATACATATAAAATGCCTATATTGCTAACTAATACAATCATAGGAAGCCCTAGTGACCACCCGGCAGAAAGCGTCCAACACTCCCAAGCTGATCCAACAGACCTCATACACAAACAAGGAGTCTTGTCCAGGAAGAGTTTTCAAGAAAAAAGGTAGGTCATTGATCTAGCGAAGAAGAAGATAGTATAGCAGAGTGATAGGACAGAGCAGGAATGGGAAAGAGCAAATGAGGAAGACAGCGACAGTGGGAATTTAAAGCACTAAATTTCCATAAAGTGGGGATACTATTTATACTGAAAACCCCCGGCACTCCAACGGGGGTACTGTTGCCGCAGTGAATCTGTCTTGCCTACAAAGGAAAGACAGGTTTTCAACTGTGGCTTTCACTTTTCCCTTTATAGGTTTGAACAATCTACAGTGGCAAGATTGCTCATGACCCCAAGGGGTAGGGGAAAGCGGAAGGAGGGGGAGTTGTAAATCACCCTTAAAAGAACGGACTTCAACTACACACACAAAAAAAGATTCACATAAAAGACAGGAGCAACAAACCCGGCTGTTGTGGTCGATTCTGACGTAAATTTGTGTGACTTTCTTCGGCCTCAAAGATGGCAGATAGAGGTCATTTAAAAAAAAAAAGAGCTTCCGGTTCAAAGTGTGCACCTTTTGCGACTCCCTCGCCGAAAAGGGGAGGTAATTTACCACCCGACAAGTGAGCAGGTGAGAAGACGTACGACCTCAAGGAGGAAGCGAAAAAAGAAAGTGAAGGAAGTAGAAGAAGAAGAGAATTCCTGAGTACTTGAAGAGTTGAACAAGTCAAGAAGAAGAAGAAGAAGAAGAAGAAGAAGAAGAAGAAGAAGAAGAAGAAGAAGAAGAAGAAGAAGAAGAAGAAGAAGAAGAAGAAGAAAGAATAGCACCAGAATTCTGAAGAGAACAAACTATCCGATGATGTACAGTTCGTGTACACTGAGAAAACCCGAAGAGATAATAAAAATAAAAATAAACTAATGTGTTTCTGCACTTCGTAAAGAACGCTTCTCGAAACTCTGCCAAGCACTGGAAAGAAGACAACGAAACAGAACATAAATAACAGAGGAAGAAGAAGAAGAAGAAGAAGAAGAAGAAGAAGAAGAAGAAGAAGAAGAAGAAGAAGAAGAAGAAGAAGAAGAAGAAGAAGAAGAAGAAGAAGAAGAAGAAGAAGAAGAAGAAGAAGAAGAAGAAGAAGAAGGAAAAAAAAGAAGAAGAAGAAGAAGGAAAAAAAAGAAGAAGAAGAAGAAGAACAAGAACAAGAACAAGAACAAGAATAATAAAGCAAAAACCTGTCTTCATGGAGATAGGAAAATGAATTAGAAATGTCGGAGAGAGGGCAAACATGTAAGGTTTAAGAGAGTCACATCTTTTGAAGCTTCAGCACAATTTAAAAATGTCTCCGACAAACATGTAAGGTTTAAGAGAGTCACATCTTTTGAAGCTTCAGCACAATTTAAAAATGTAACATAATACATAAAAATAAGCATAAAAAGGCATATTTATTATATAACTGTAAGGAAGGAAGAAAGACTAAATACCTGGACAACTGTCAACTTATGAGTGAGAAAACTTACCGGATCACGGGTACAGACGGAAAACAAAACATAAAAACGCCAGAACTAAACCAGACCACAGACTCAAATAGCTAAGAGGGAAGGGGCAGGAGAGAGAGGGAGAGGGAGGGTGGGAAGGAGAAAGAAGTAGGGAGAGACAGACAGAGAGAAAGACAAAGACAAGGACAGAGAGAAAGGCAAAGACAAGGACTGAAAGACAAAGACAGTGACAGAGAGAAAGACAAAGGCAAGGACATAGAGATTTTAAAGAGAGACATTTAAGCGGTCTTTTCTGGAGATGGAGTAACCTTAATTTTATATACCCCGCAAATAAAAAGCTAAAAGAGCTTCTCAATGTGCTGGCTGAACTCAGGATCCGATTGAACCCAAGCTGTCCAAGATGCGCACATGCTATGACTCTGCGCACAGTAGGCGAGAAGGCGAGCTTGATAACAAATCGTGAATACATTATAATACCAGAAGCTCCTTAAGCTCCCAGTATATATGGTCATACGCCACAGAACAATACCCTCCCCTCAATACCAAGACAATAACAAAAACAACGATACATCCCTTAATTATTCTCTTTTACTTTCAGACTATGTTTACTTGGATATTACGTTCTTCTTCTCAATCACAGTGTGTACCTGACAAAAACTTCACGTAGGACACAGAAGGACGGATGTAACATTTTCTGAGAAGCAGAGAACGTATACAATGTTGACAAGTGACGAGCAGACGAGATTCTGTGCAAAAGCTCGCCAATTGGTTTTTGAATGCTCACTCCACTCTTGGGTCGCACACAGAATAGCAGAGACTGCTGATGAAGTACGCTTGTATCAAGCAAAACTTTGACAGATCCTGACACTCAGTGTGAACTTCAGGCCTGTGGCACTGAGGTGTATGCTAGTCTTCAGTTCAGTGGTCTGTGATACACTCCACAATGAAAACTGCGAACCCCACAAGAATCACCTCTTCGCTGTTGAAGACAGCGCAGGCCTCAACAAGCCTCGGACAACCCGCTGATGGTGTCACTCTCCAGTACTTACCATATTGTAGGTATATAACACCGGTACTCTACCTGTCGCGAGCGCCGAATGTTTACACCTGTTAAATCATCACAGACACAAGATCCGTGATCTATGTTTGCATGATGTAATTTCGGGTTTTATTTTATTTACTACTAGAAAAACTAAGGTATGTGTGTGTATATTTACGATCAGCTAGAGTCTTTTACAGAAACCCGATTTCACCAGACTACCGATCTGACGATCAGCCCAAACAAGATACCCTTATTGTACTGCAGACGACATTTAATTTCCTTCCTCTGTCTGCCGTTGTTTAGCCGACCAATATGGAATCATATGAAGTCATTGGGCAAATAAATTATTGTTGATACTGTTCACTTCTCAGCGTTTCTGGCTGTATTCATTAAACTGGGCTATTCTGGGCAGTTAATGTGTGGCTATTTTATCGATTCCTTGCGAATTGCTATTAAAACAATGGCAATAGTAACAAATGAGCAAGAACTGAATCAAATGAATCAACGTACTGATTCTGGCTGTCAACCCAAGAACGTGAAGTGATGTGCAACTGCTAAATATACAACCGAAATACTGCTTACAATTAGAACATAAAGAGATTTTAGAAAGATTTTTCTTATATAGCGCACTTACAAGCTCAGAGAGCTTCTCAAGGCGCTGGCCCGTAATATCCAGCAATCACAAAATAGTTTGCTGAAGTCAGGATTTGAACCCACGTCGCCCAAGACGCACTCACACAAGTCGTGCGCTCTGACCACTGAGCTATCCCTGCCGCCGTAATTATTATAAGATATTATTGATGCATGTATGAATGCTTTATGTCCTACCGAAAAAGAATACCCATGCGCATAACTCCTTAAAAGCCACGTAGAAATTCGGCACTGAGTACAGAGATACTGAATAAACCTATAATGCCTTACAGCATGAGCGTATTAAGAGATATGGATGCATGTACCAATGCCTTATGCCCTACGTTGAGAATTCCCAGGTGTGTAAGTGCCGTGCCGTCGGATGGAGCCTCGCCGTAACGGTCCCCGACTACTACACTGAATTCATCATCGTGGCAATGGTCTGGGCTGCACGTGCCGAAGAGAAGACAGGAAGCAGTACAGATGGAAGTTTCTTGTTTACCTCCCCCGCCTTCTGTCTAGAGCTTTCTGCTGCTTTGACCTAAAATATGGAAGTCCTTAAGGCGTCCTTCAACACATCATGATGCATTGTTTGGTAGGTGAAAATTGGACACGATGATTTATTATATGGTATATGGTACGGAATCAGATTTTATTATACGGTTATGCACAGTCATGTCCATTTACATACCATTTTATAATGTACGAACTATGTTATCTGCTGCCACTTGTAAGTTGTCAATTAATTCTTTAATACTTTGTGCTGTCTTTTTGGACTCTTGTGTCTGTGATGATTTAACTTGGATCCCCCGTTGGGGTTCCGGGGGTTTCAGTATAAATAGTATCCCCACTTTCTGGAAATTTAGTGCTTTAAATTCCCACTGTCGCTGTTTTTCTCATTTGCTCTTTCTCATTTCTGCTCTGTTCTATCAATCTGCTATACTATCTTCTTCTTCGCTAGACCAGTCATCTACCTTTTTTCTTGAAAACTCTTCCGGGACAAAACTCCTTATTTGTGTATGAGGTCTGTTGGATCAGCTTGGGAATATTGGACGCTTTCTGCCAGGTGGTCACAAGGACTTCCTATGATGTTATTATTTAGCAATGTAGGCATTTTATATGTATGTGTTTTGTTAATAATTTATAATGATGTTTGTATTCTATTTTGTTTTTGTAAACGGGGGTTCGATAAATTAGAGTACAGCCTCAGCGTCCCCTGCGTGGGATGTCTTTATTGTAAAGTGACTGGCTGATGGAGAGCCTTCAGTGTTACCACTAGGGTTGTTTTAGCAGATCTTTTATGCGGATAAGGGGTTGTCCGGTCCTGATTTGGCTCGGAAGAGTCCGCTGGACCTAAAGCAATAATCATGTAATGTAATGTGATTTAACTTGGAGTGTGTTTTCATAGAGAGGATATCTCTCGTTGTAACTTGTTTAATTGTATGTTTAAGATATCAAGGCATGTAAATTCTATGGAGAGAAAGCCAAATGCAAATTCTCGTTTTATTGCACACTGAATTGCATTGTACAATTGATCGAACTTAACCGCCAGGCTTTGACCTTCAGGCTTCAGTACACAACATATCACCAGAATAGTATGGCATGGCGGAGCTAATGACGTCACTGTAAAGTCTCAAGTGTAAAGTAAAGGCTCTTCCATAAACAAGTGTAAACAAGTCATCGAAGATAGATAGTTAGTCATTGTTTATAGGGTCCAGCGGACTGCAAAGAGCTTAATCAGGACCACAACTTAATTGAAATAGGACTTACCCCCGATCTGTATAAAAGATTTGCTACACTGAAGGCACTCCACCAGGCGGTCACTTTACAATAATTAAAGGTATCCAATGCAGTGGACGCTAAGGCTGTACTCTAATTTATCGAATCTAATTTATCGAATCTAATTTATACGTGTCTCTCTATATATATAACTTCACATTACCAAACTACCCTCAAGCACACACGCACACACACCTACAACCGCACACACACACACACTTGCATACTACAACCCTACTCCTTACCACACACACTGCGCTGACCGAACAAAGAACCCTTCAAGACAATAATTATGTGGGTTGCGCGACCTGCAGAGCTTGTAGGCGCTCACAAGTGCCTCAATATATCACATAACGTTCTGCCAGTAGATAGGTATAACGCGAGGAGTATATCACTGCTGCATGCGGATGGCGAGGCATGGCCCCCATTATTCTGCAGTTATTGGTCGAATACCGCCACCGCCATAAGGCAGAAATACACGCGCATGCACGTGCAACTAAACAATACTACGAGCTGAGCGGACAATCATCGTCGTCGACGTCATCGCTGTCGTCATTATAGACGAAGTCTTCGTCGTTTTGGTCAACGTCTTTATCTTCATCGCTTCTGTCGCCTTCATGCTCGTCGTCCTCAAGTACTGTTTTCTGTTACTGCTAGCACTAAATCACGCACAGCACAGGTAATTGAGTTTGCATAGAAAGAATTTAAATCTAGCCTCTAAGAAAATAGACTCATTTGTATGACGTCTATTTTCAACCTAAACATATCCTATTTTTGTTTGTTTGTTTGCTATTGTGTGTTAATACATATCATTTAGTTTTGTTAGCTTTCACTTAATTACATTTGAATTTAGTTTTTATTTTATTTTACATTTGTTTACAATTTAATAATAAATACGGTGTTTATTATCACATATGTGAATAGACTGTAAATTAAATTATTTTTAAAAATAACAATACCGCACAACAACATCAACCAAACATCAGCATCACCCCCTCCACCACCTTAACCACCACCACCACCACCAAAAACAACAGCTGAGACTAAATCTTTTGTTCTTCTTGACAGTAGCTGCTGCAAACAGTTCCAGTCCAGTACCGCTGTAGCAAAGATGCAATGCAGATTGGGTAGCGAAGTATACATCACAGCAGACAGGTTTTGTATGGGCAAAACAATGCGCAGACAGGCACCCATCAAGTCGACGATCATGCACGCGCTTATTATTTATCATATCCACATCAGCATTCATCCTTCGCTCGAGCGTCTACAACAGTAGTGATAATTAGGGCATCTCTCAATATAAAAAAAAACTTCATTCACTATACACTATTATCTTCATTATCTCTGGATTTCCGTCGTTGTTCAACTCCATGCATAAACACCCTAGCTCTAGTACCCGTTCATGTCCGTTCCAGCACGGATTTATGCTCATACTGGTACCGTTTACGACCAACCTGTTTCGCATTATTTTGCTTCCCGGTCTACTTTAGTACCTAATACCAGTTTATCTCCGTTCCGCTTCCAACTGAACGCTGATGTCATCAATGCGCCGGCGACGATCTTAGCGAGGGCGAGGCAAAAGTTTGATTCCAGCCCCTTCGGGGAGCATGGAGTTGATTTCTCGTACACAAAACATCCCAGAGCACAGAAAATGAACATTCATAAAACTTTATGACAAACCCAGCAAAGAAATTTTTTGATTCATTAGCAAGTGCATGGGAGACAACGATATAATTACTCGTGAATCTAATTATGAATAAATGTTTCTCTCTGAAAAGGTTACGCACACGGACGGCTAAACAAATGTGAATTTTACCAGTTCTAAAACATAATGTTAGAGGAATTTAATAACCAAACAGAATGGTGCAAACAATTAACATACAATGTGTGACTGGAATAACAATGACTAGATCTGAGTGAGAGAATTTCGACCATTACTGATATGACAATGCAACACGGAATTTCAACAACGTCGTTTTGACCACAAAAAAAAAAAAATTTTATAAGGCGCACTCGTACGAGAACAAGTACACAAACACACCTACACATCCCACCACCCCTAAAACAAACACATGCACTCATGCATACACGCGCTCACACAAACAAAAACACACACACACAAACACACACAGCTCAACCCGTTTCCCACATCTTCCTCTTACTCTCCTTCTTCTCCACCACTCCTTACAAATTCGCGTTCTAATCTGCTTCGTTCGAAGCACACACGCACACACACACGCGCGCTCACTACGCCAGTCCGTTAGAAAAGAAGCTTCGATCCGCGGCCAAATGAATGGCTGGGGGCCAAAATTGATCCCCAAATCAATGCAGAATGGCAACCCTGAATTGAAAAGGCCAGAACAACTCTAAAGTGCTGGATCGAAAATGCTGTGTGGTGCGCGCGGTGAACCACAAATGTATCTGATTCTAATGTTGTGTTGTGTGCTGAACCAGAAAACTATTTGATGCTAGGAAGTTTTCAGCTAAAATGTTATTATCTTCATCCTTCAAACAATAGTATTTCCAGTTTCAACAATTATAAATAAAACAATGGAAAACTTTTGTTTTGGTCAGCTAAATAGTCTCCTTCACCATGTAAGTACTTTCAAGTTAAAAGTAATTCCACTATCAAAAATTATATGATGAAAACATTTTCGTTCACCGCAAGTAGTGGGTCAATAACGAAATCTAGTTCATATCACTGGACGACATAATTATCCACTCACATATTCTAACCATCAGATGTCTCCTTGCTTGCTTGGTTGTTGTTGTTTTGTGCCTACAATACACAGTTTCGCTTCGATTCTATTTTTAGAAAAAAAATTTTTTTATTAATAACAACCGTACCTTTAAAAAGAGATTGGTGTGACAAATGTTTTAAAAAGATCTGTGATGCTGAAATGGGTTCTCTCGGAGCCCTTTCACATTTACTTTTAAAACTTAAATTATATAATAATGGAAATAGAAACAATGAAGCTCAAATACATTTTATTTTCTATTTTATTCTTCCAAATAGGCACTACTCTCCTTCACAAACCAACCATATCACATTTTAATAAGACTTCCCTTAAAATCTCAAAATCTCCACCAATTACAGGCATTTCATGATACTTAAATCTCACACACTGAATATATATATATATATATATATATATATATATATATATATATATATATATATATATATATATATATATATATATATATATATATACACACAAACACGTGTGCCCGTACAGATACCACCTCCCACGCTACCTTTCCACCTTCACCTCCAACAAAAGGTGCTCCTAACCCACCCAATTCCAGCACACACACGCACACACACACACACACACACACAAACTCACACAATCACCCTAACTCAACCAATTCCATCACACACACACACAAACACACGCACGTACACAGTACACACACACACCCTAACTCAACCAATTCCAACACACACACAAATACACACACGCACACACACACAAACACACATACCCACCCAATTCCAACACACACACACGCACGCACATTAACGAACGCACGCTGGCACTAATGCACAAGTTCTTGGCATCTGATGACTTAACATCAACTGCAGATCTGCAAGCGACGCTCTCTACCGTTTTTATGCTACAGCGAAAGTGATTGTTTTTCTTTTCTTGTTTTGTTCTTTGTCACAGGCAGAATGCACTCCCAGTGCTCATCATCACGCTGAAACGCTTTGGAAATGAAAACTGTGATGGAATAAACTGTGCCGTTGCACACGCTAGCCATATGAATCGTGGAAAGAGAACCAACGTTGCACACGCTAGCGATATGAACCGAGAAAAAGGGAACCCAAAAAATGTTCAACAAAATTGGACGCAGAGGCAGATTAACAATGCGGCAAAAACAGAGGTATGGAGGGAGTGAGGGAGGGAGAGAGAGACAGGCAAAGAGAGACACAGACGGAGTCAGACACAGACAAAGAGGAAACTGTGAGGAAGCATGCGGCACAGCATAATATGTTAACGACACGAATAATAAATTTAAAAACTAACTTTGCAAAACAAAACAAAATTAAACTTATCCAAAATAAAATTCTCTGCAGCGGAGGAAAGATAATTACAATACAGCAGTGCCTGAAGCTAATATGGAGAGAGAGAGAGAGAGAGAGAGAGAGAGAGAGAGAGAGAGAGAGACACAGAGAGACACATAGAGAGAGAGAGAGAGAGAGAGAGAGAGAGAGAGGGGGGGGAGGGAAGGGAAAAAGAGACAGAAGAGCAGCAGACTGGCCAGGCAGATAGAGACTGACTGACTGACAGACACACAGACCGATACAGAAATTAGGGAACGAGTTGGCCAGTAGGGTAGCGTAGGGTTGTGGATGGCGAGTGAACTTTATAATAATATAAAGAATGATACAAATGGCACAATGATTTTGTCAGTGAATAATGGCTTTCCAGCGCACAACAAGCTTCCACGCGGCAAGGTTGGAAATCGTAAGTAATTGTTTTATAACCCTCATTTGATACACCTCGCAGCTCCTGACCTCAACTGTGCACACCGATGGTAGCACATTACATCTCACATGGTGTCAGTCCCCAACCTATCAAAACTTTGGATACACGCTACGTTATAACTTCAATCTGTGCAACATCAATTTACATTCAGTCTGACTCACGTCGTTCTTTCCATTTTCCCAGGCATTGTTCTCACGTCTGGTTCCACTCATGCAATTAATTAATTCCGACTTTCCAATCAACAAATCATTGTCTACTCTCTTGTCTAGTCCTATTTACGACATTAGTTCATATCCTATCCCCTATCCCGTAACTCGAAAGTCGTTGGAGCATCACAGAATTCTTCTTCGGTCTCCCTCTTCTTCTGCCTCCTTGCACCCTGCCATGCAGGATGGTCTTTCCAAGGCATGATGCGCTGGTGATGTGGCCATACCGTCGGAGTTTCCGTTTCTTCACCACTGTGAGCATGTCATCGTGTTGTCCAATGGCTTGTGTGATGGTCTGTCGGAACTCGACGTTAGTGATTTTCTGGGTATACGAAATGTCCAGAAGTCTTCTGTAGCATCTCATCTCCATGCTTTGTATTTTCTGTTGTAGGTCTGCTGTGAGGGTCCATATTTTGCAAGAGTGTGGGAAGATGGAGATGACAAGGGAGCGCAGTAACCTTGTCTTGTAGTGTAGACAGATGGTCCTATACCTTGCGAGTGTAGACTGATGGTCCCATCTTTCCAAATGGACTTCAACCTTGTCGGGGCTGCAGTTGTTTGAGCTATCCTGGAGAGGACTTCCTACGACATTAATTATTCCCAACCAACTAACCATCCAATCACACTCTGCTCGCATGCTTGGTCTGGTACGATTCACGCAATTAATTACTTCCTACCTTCCAATTATTCTCTGCCATTGTGTCTCCTTCTAAATCAGTCTTTTTACTAAATGAGCTTGATCAGTCATTGCCAGCTTAACGAAACCAATCTTCAGCCAACAATCAGTCCCCGTCAGCTGAGTTAAATTAAAACCGAGCTACTATCCTATCCTATCCCGTAACTCCAAGGACGTTGGGGCACCACAGATGATCGTTTAACCAGCGTACTCCATCTTTCACTGTCCTCAGCAACCCTCATGGCTTCGCTCAGTGTCAAAGCCAGTCCATTCCAGAATGTTGTCCTCCCTCCTCTTTTTCTGTCTCCCTCTTCTTCTGCCTTTTTGCACCGTGTCTTGCAGGATGGTTTTGATGCTCTGGTGACAGGCCATCCCATCGGAGTTTCCGTTTCTTCACCGCTGTGAGCATGTCATCGAGTTGTCCAATGATGGTCGGTCGGACTTCGTTGTTGGTGATGTATTGTATATAGGAAATGTCCAGAAGTCTTCTTTAGCACCTCATATCCATTCTATGTATTCTTCGTTTTAGATCTACTGTGAGGGTCCATGTTTCGCAAGCGTATAGGAAGCTGGACAAGGGAGCGCAGCAGCCTTACCTTGGAATGTAAACCTATGGTTCTGTCTTTCCAAATGGGCTTCAACCTTGTCAGAGCCAGCAGTTGTTTGTGCGATCCTGGAGAGGACTTCCCAGTCTGATACAATGGCTCCTAAATATTTGAAGCTATGCACTGTGTTGGGGGATTGGCCTTGGACTTCGATGTCCATGTTGATGCCATTGGTGTTGTTGGTCATCAATTTGGTCTTCTCTGCATTTAGTTCCATTCCATAGGCTCTGGAGGTGGTGTCAAGCCTCAGTACCGGCTGTTCAAGTTCTTTTCCTCTGCAGCCAATCCATCAATGGAGCTACTCGCGGAGGACTATATAAATCAGTTCGCGTAACAACGCTGTCACAACAAATAACAACTAATACTAAATAATAGTCAATATGTAAGTTTTAACACACTCCGAATCCGAACCTTGTTACATTTCCTGCACAAAACCCAAATGTCTGACTCTACATTCGCGAACTTGTTGTTGATTTACAGGTCCACTTGGACGGACGCTGCTGCACAAAATCTTCAACGGCATTTCGCTACATGCGTTGATCCGTTATTTAGAATGCCCCGACTATAAATACAAGTAAAAAGACATAAGCCCTTTGTAACTGATTTTCTCGTTGTCATGTTAAACCCGAACTCAAAATACTCGTGCCAACCCGAGGTGTATGAAGATGATGGATTATTCTTTATGATCATATCAAAGAAGATCTCTACGATGAATGCATTAATTAAATTAATAGTAGTAAATCACAAAGCGAATTCTGTTCGGAAGCTGCGTATTTTGAAACTGCTCGACAAAACACTAAACCGAATCTTATTAAAGTAATCTTACTGAAAAGCAAGCGACGAAGAAAGGAATGAAAAGGACAACTTACATGCTTCAGTGACACTCGCTTGGTCATACGGAAAAGAAAACATGAAACTCAGCTTAACAGCAATCATAGCAAGAAATTCCAAAGAAAAGTAGAATAACGAATGTTTCGCTAAATAAACGAAGGACGGAAGAAAAACAACGAAATGTGCACGTCGGTGACCTCACTGATGGCATAGTAATTCATTCATGCCTTGTTGTACAGTGGGAAAATACACGGTGGAAAATCCCAAACATTGATCTAAGGTCGATTTTGCGCGCCTGAGTGACGAGAGAGCGAGAGAGAACGAGAGAGAGCGAGAGAGCGAGAGAGAGAGAGAGAGAGAGAGAGAGAGAGAGAGAGAGAGACTGGTTAGATTAGATTAGTCAGCACCAGTTCTACTATAAAATCAAAAACCATCGTTCAAAACAATTGAATTAGTATTAATTTTCAAATGTATCAGTTTATCAGTACAACTTATGTTAATCTGATGAATAAAAATTGATACAACAACAAATTTTAAAATAGCCTATATCAAATTAAAGGACCACCCCCAGAAGCAGATTTTTTTAAATATATATACAAACATAACAGACTAACGAGCATCAGGCCTTGCAAAGATTATCCTGCAAGGCACGGTGCAAGGAGGCAGAAAAAGATGAAGACAGAAAAAGAGGTGGGAGTACAACATTCGAGAATGGACTGGCTTGACACTGAGCGAAGCCATGAGGGTTGCTGAGGACAGAGAAAGATGGAGTACGCTGGTTAAACGACTTTCGAGTTACGGGACAGTATAGGATAGGATAGGAAAAGACTTACGAATTAACTAGCATCATCAACTTGCATGCCCTCGGTGGAAACTATCAACATCAGTTGTTGTTTTTGTTGGTTTGTGTGTGTGTGTGTGTGTGTGTGTGTGTGTGTGTGTGTGTGTGTGTGTGTGTGTGTGTTTTAGCGAGACCTTCAAAGAAACATAAATATAAATCCAGCGCATTTTAAGGAACATCCCTACAAACAAACAAAAACATAACTCCACCCTCCCACCCCCTTCCCTCCCCCCAAAAAGAGATAACGAAAGAAAACAACAAGGATTATCAATGCACACTAGCACCACCAACATTTTGTCAGCCACCATGCAAAACCACTATTCATAAAAGCATGGAAATAAATATAAAACTAAATTCGGAGCGTCTCTTCAAAAAGGAACATCCAGCAGAAAAATATCACTCCACTAAAGGAATGTAGAACAACGATTAAAAAAGCAACATAAACTTGAAAGACATCGGTAACAAAATTATTCCAAATAAAAAGTTACTTTTATTTGTGAATATTAAACGAATCCACAAATCAAAACAAAATGCAAAGAAGAAGAAGAAGAAGAAGAAGAAGAAGAAGAAGAAGAAGAAGAAGAAGAAGAAGAAGAAGAAGAAGAAGAAAAGCAAATATTACGAAGGATGCTTTGCGCACCATTTGTATAAAATCACTAGAAGTAACCGGTCTTTAAAATAACCAATTATATATACATGAATTCACAAATGAATACATTACATTTAATACATTCGTAAATGAGCATAAGTGGAAACAGCCTAGCACCTATTACTGTCAACAGTAAAAAAAAAAAAAATTGGACATAATTAAAGGAATTTTTCCAGATCAATACTACAACGTTATGAGTACAGAGACATCAATTCCCAGAGCACAGGTTTTGAAAAAATATCAGTAACCGCCCTCGTTGATAAGGACAAAGAACGTTCAAAAGTGTCATCACATTGTAATTTGAAATCAGCAGCAGCACAGTACCGCCAGTAGCCGCAACTACAGCGTTTTCATTTTCATAATCATCATCTACAACCACAAGATCATCATCATTCGATCATTCATTCATTCATTCTCATCAACAAGAACAACAGGGCATCATCATCATCGTTATCGTCATTGTTGTCGTAGTCGGCATCTTCTTCATCAAAAACAACAACCATCGTCGTCGTCGGCATTTATTTCGTCAACATCATCATCATCATCATCAATCATCATCATCATCATCATCATCGCCGCCGCCGCCGCCGCCACCATCAGCAACTATAACAACAAGCGCTAACCTGCACCAAAGGTATCCCTACACCAACACCATCGAACGCAACAATTAAAAGCGTTTGCCACGCTTCACAGCACAAACATACTCCACACAGGTAACAATGCCATATGACCACCGCCACCACTAATATTAACACTTTACTCCACCAGCAGCAATAACACTAATGAATAGCTAGAGCGAAGTTTATGAACACTGAAATAATTTGTTTCGCTTTGAATTATTTTATTTATTCAGTAATGGCATTAAAGCGCTGATCCTAGACAGGTAGGTGGTCACCGTCGTGTGCTAAAATACGCGTGTTTGTTACTCACAAACAATAAGTACAACATATAGTCACACCTTTCCATCACTCAATCAAGACTCTCGCACATGCAGAGCCCACAGCTTCTGGCACTGTAGCGATCTGCATGGGGAAAAGCAAGGTGTAGTCAATATACAGACAGCTCTACACTAGAGTAAAAGCAGAGTGAGCGAACAGTGAACGAGAAAGAGCGAGAGAGATACAGAGATACTTTCTAAGCAAGAAAGAAGGCCGGGCTTCGACTTCGTCTGGCCAGCAAGTATAGAACCGCGCTAGCTCAGCTGTGGCAAAGAAAATTTCATAGAAGAAATCTGAGAAATAAACGTGTGCAATGCACAAGGAGATTTTTCTTTATCTATATTTATTCTTAAGTAATAACGAGAATAGTGAACATCGCAAGTTATATTGGGATGAGGGTGGGGAAGAGGGAAGGGGAAGGTGAAGGGGGAAGGATAAAGAGAGAATATGAGAAATAAGTGTGTGCAATGTATGTATAATTATAAATTGCCTGTTATTATTATTCATTGACACAAAGAGGACAAAATGTTTAAACTACAAGGAAGACGGAAAATGACAAAATATGAGATAAATGTGTGCATTCACACTTGTATGCAAGTGAACAACAAAGAAAATGCTAGTGAATGTTAGTTACATCATGTTCTATCATATTCTATTAGGAACGTGTCTACATAAACTCCTAATAGGTAGATTTTATTAACAACACGTGATCAGACAAAACTCAAACACAGGTAAATTATGTCTCACCACCCAAACTGCTAGTTAAATATTTCAACCTTTCATAATGCATCGAAAAGGAATTTATTTTTAGTAGACTATGATATAGTACGTTCCCAATGAAGATTTCCCATAGAACCATTTGAAACCTTCAGACACTATTGTTTTGGATCATCCAAAACACCGCATTGAACATTTTCATTTATTTAAAATTAGAGTTATATATTTTCTTTCATCCTACCCTCTACATTATTCCACCCCCTCTCTCTCTCCCTCTCTCTCCCTCCTTCCCCCCTTTTTTTACTCTCCTCAACCCTTTCCATTTTCACCACACCCGAGTGCGAATGACACCTGTCAACCCTGAGAGGAGCGCAATCAATGAAAACTCGCTTTTGTCTTTCCTCCCCTCTCCTACTTCCCAATCCTTCCTTATCCCCCCTACCCCAAACCCCATCGACCAGTGGTAACCATGGAGACACCATTTTCCCTGGCGTTATCCACCTGAGATGGGTGGTACTGACGACAGTGGGACATCTTTTATCCGAGCTTACTATCGCAATGCTGTGATGCATGTGAGCCCAATATTGCCATTGTAAGATTCTTATGATCCTCCCATAATACTGCGATGCTGTGATGCCTATCATAATACAGTGAGTGCTCAGGTGTATCAAATGGTCAATATTTAAGATATTTTCCATACTTTAAAAGAGATCAAGATCAATTAAGCATCAAGAAATTACAGGAAATTTGGATCCTCAGCGGTTATTACCCATACCAAGTAGAAGAACGAGAAGAAGAAGAAGAAGAAGAAGAAGAAGAAGAAGAAGAAGAAGAAGAAGAAGAAGAATTCAGCAATTAATTCCGTTACATAGGTTATACAATAATTCACGTTCAGTCTGAGATGACTTTAATTACTACGTAACCGTTGTTGTTGTTGTTGTTATTGCTGTTGTTTAAAATGTTCTTCGTATTTTAATGTCATAAATGATATTAGCAAGACAAATTGCACATGAATCACTTTTATTTCAACAACAAAAATACTAACTTGACTTCTCGTTTGGGATTTTTCGTTTTTCATTTCAGGCGGGGAAAAAAACAACAACTAAGAAATGAATTTACTTTTCCTGCTGATTTTCACAGTGACAACGCATACACGTCATCATCATCATCATCATCATCATCATCATCATCATCATCATCATCATCATCATCATCATCATCATCATCATCATTAGACAAATACAAACAAACCAAATTATGATGTCATGTATTTCTTGTAGCACGCAAATCCGATACAATGTGTGTAGAACTTGAAGCCTTGTACACTGGGTTCCCTACGTCCTCCATTGACCTTTACAGGAACAACTGTACAGGCCGAGTCTTTTTTTTTAACCTCGTTTAAAAAGGGCGGAGTGTAATGGCTTCGGTTTGTGCAAGCTGATCACTATAGAAAATCGATCACTCGGTTCTCACGATCTAGCGTTGCAAATACAAGCCTCAAAGACACAGTCACACAAGTATATAAAAATAAATTCTAAAATTGTTTAACACACTGGTCATACAGCGTCGCCGAGACTAAATTCAGAATAGAGTGTGTACGTGTGCGGTCTGTCAGACTCACACTGTACGGACACCATGTTATCTAACTACGATGGTTAAATTATAGTGAAATAAAATATAAAAGAGAAGAATATGTTTCAACACTTAAGGTTATGTAAACTAAGCTATTATATTCTTGTAAATTGATTTAACTTTATTAGCAATAACTGTGGAAAATTCACACATGTGGAGGCTACTATCGTCACAAAATAATGGAAAGTGCGGGGGAGGGAGAGGGAGAGTGGGGGGGTGAAGTAGTAGCGTAGCAGTAGCATAAGTTAATTATGTAGATAAGTAGTCTTTTTCAATAACAGACAGACAAATAAATGTACAAATCGTGCCCTTTACACAAGCAAATAAGAGAAAAGAACAGAGATTTTAAAAAATGGAAAGCGACAGCATGTCGGTTGGTTGGGGTGGTGTAAGAGGGTGGGGGGATGTCAAATATTTCTTTAAAAAATAATGTATACACTAATTTTTGTGTCTCTAGCGTGTCTTAAACAGCGTGTTATGCACGACGAACTGTCATTAAATAATGGAGCCAATTTCCGGCTGCGTAAAGGAATATTTCCTCGTTATGAGAAGCTGCAACATCATTTTCTGCTTTATCTTCATCATCTTCATCTTCTTCCTCCTCATCCTCCACATCAGTACAACTTATATTAATCTGATGAATAAAAATTGATACAACAACAACATCCTCCTCATCCTCCTCTTTCTTTAAATATGTCTTCGTTAATTCATCTTCATTCATTCTTCTTCTCCTCCTTCTTCTTCTCCTCCTTCTTCTTCTTCGCACTCATTTTCTTCTTGTCGCACCCCTTCAGATGCTGCTGCTGCTGCTGCTGTGCTGCAGTTTCCTCTTCTCATTCTCCCCCTGTTTCCCCACCTCCTCCTCCTCCTCCTTTTTCTTCTTCTCTTAACAGACATCGACAAACGCCAAACCAAGATGCCACTATAAATATATTAATTTCAAACACTCAACAAACATCCAATACCTTCATTGTGGAAGCTACAGGTATTACGCAACTGTACACACACTTCCTTCTCCTCCTGCACTTTCTCCTTCTTCTTCTTTTTTTTCTCACCCTCCTCTTAAACGCATCAACAACACAAAAATCCGATACATTTATTTTTTATGTTTGTTAAACCGTGCGCATTGTGCAAACCATACACGTGCACAACGAGGGAAATCGAAGCCACGAAAGATTAGAAGGACACAAAAAAAGAATCGAAATTTGAGAAAATTTACAGCACAAGAAGAAAGACGCATTGCCACACAAGGTCTAGCTAGCTAGGGTTGACAAGATTGGGTTTCCTAGGCAACAGGGGATTAAACAAGCCTTGCTCACCCGACCCCTAAACTTGTTGAATCAACGAGACAAGGTAAACGAACGCTAAAGTTGTGGTTGTTAACACGGCGAAAATTTGTCATTATTCACGTTTTCCTCCCTTTTGCCATAAACTATTTCCTCTTTTTAAAAAAAAAACAGCAACACGATCGTGCATAGAGAATAATGACTTTTTCTTAATCTTTAAAAATCTATGTATACTGTCTTCCAGAAATGCGTGGTTGAAAATATTCCAGAAAAGACATGCAAAGATTATCCAAAACATTCCATTAAAAAACACCTGCTGGGCCAGATTGATCAGTTAAGAAAAGAGATATGAGCTTGGGAAAAAATCTAAAAAGATTAAGTATTAGAACAAATTAATGTAACTAATGTTGCTTAGGAATTTGTTTGTTGTTATCGTGTTGTTTGTTTCTGGTGTACATGTGTATGTGAGTGTGTGTGGGTGAGTGTGTGTGTGTGTTTGTGGGTGTATGTGTGTGTGTGATGTGGATTTTTTTGATTTTTTTTTAAATTTTATTTACCTTATTGTCCCTTTTTCCAAGGGAAATTCTGGGCCGCCTCCCCTGGGGAAAGCGTAGTCGCAGCCTGTGGCGCGCCCAAACCCAACCTACCTAACATTAGTTGTGATTTTTGAAATTTTGCTGGGGGAGCAAACCGGAGTACCCTGAGAAAACCCCCGAGACGTTGCCCGAGTCGAAAGTAAATAATGTTCGGAGAAACATAACACCCCGATGCTGGATCGAACCCACACCTGTCAGGCGCCATTGATTTCTGGCCTGTGGACAAGGCAAGTTAGTCCCGCCTTAGCCCACTTGGCCACAACGTTAGGGCGGGTATGTGGGTGAGGGTTGCTTTAGTTTGAATTCTTAACCATGTCGTAAAAGCTTCCAATATTATCACAACCAAGCCGAATTGGAAACATAACTTTGAAAACTAATAAAACAGAGAGAACAAATGGCAGCAGCTTATTAATGAGAAAAGATATATGAGAGAGAGAGGAGGAGGAGAGTGAATGAGAGAGAGAGAGTGAGAGACAGTGAATGAGAGAGAGAGTGAGAAAGAGAGTGAGAGTGAATGAGAGAGGGTACAAGAGAGAGAGAGAGAGAGAGAGAGAGAGAGAGAGAGAGAGAGAGAGAGAGAGAGAGAGAGAGAGACAGACAGACACACACACACACACCGAGAGAGAGGCTGGAAGGGATTGTGGGTGATCCTTAAGTCAGCAGCAGAAAATAAAGGGGTAAATTACGTGCGTCGTTTTTCGCTTCGTCGATGCTAGCCCACTATGGGGTTCGACCAAGCAGAAAATTCCCCTTTGTCACAAGGGAATTAAATAGTTTCGCTGAGAGTTGGAGAGTGAGCGAATGGTGTGTTGCTGGAGAAGAGACTAGATGGTTTGAGTATGTGTGTGCGCGTCCGGGTACTTTCTGAGTATGTGTTTGTGCGTATTTTTGTGTAATTTGTTTGTGTATGTGTGCGTGCTTTTTATAAAATGTGTTTGTGTTTGCCTGTGTATGTTATTCTCTATGGATTACTCCTTCGGATGAGAGTATAAACCGAGGTCTAGTCTGTGTCGCATACATTCCATCATAACGGATTTTAAAGATCCTGACGCTCATGTCCTAGACGGGTGAGTGCCGGTAACAAGAACACACCCAGCATGCATGCACTTGGTCCTTCTCCCCCATCCCGGGCTGCCCAGGATTGTGCTCAGTTGTCCGGGCGTCAGACCATGCGCCCAAAGGCTGCGGGTGGGCGTCTCGGGCGTCTTGAGTTAGATCCTGTATCGGCCAGCGCCTTGAGCAGCTCTTGAGCTGGAAAAGCGCTATATAAGAACGATCAAATAAAATAAATAAAATGCTGGATATGTCCGTGTCCATAGAGGTTACAGATAATTAATTGCATGACGCTAACCAAATATTTTTATTGCAGTAGAAATTAATATTAAATTGCAAACGAGGAACTAGGGGTGAAGGTGGGGGATGGCGGCAGTAAAACAAACAGATAACAAACTGCAGGATGAAAAAGAGGCGTAATTAAAATACTATCGGTAATTAACAATGGGAATCGGCATCTTCTTTTGCAAATAAATGGATGGGGCTGGAGAAGGGAGGAGACCACAATGAGAAAGTAAGAAAGCAATATAGCCTCCGACTTCACATTTATTCTTCTATTTCTCCTTCTTATTTTGCTGCCTCCTATTGTCGTTGAGCTTGAAAAGGGGTGTAGAGAATGAATGCATGCGAGAAGCAAACAAAGAATGGAAAAAACAGGGAAAGGCTGTAATTTTAAATCCACAACTTCGCTTAAACTAAATCCCGAATTGTTAATTAACTATTATTAATCTCGAGGCAATAATTACATTCTTTCTCGTTCCTTCGGTCCAGTTTGTACACGACTTAGGACAATATGACAATGTTTTAAAACAATTGCGTAAATGTTGAATTTTTCATGAACTAATTACGCAGTCTTATGGCAAACTACAAATTCTTTTTATCTTCTTCGACTTCTAATTGCCAATTTCGGCGTGTCAACAACTGAAGTCCTATAAGCCCAAAATATAATTTCTTCGCTCTAGTAGGGATATATCAGTAGTACCGTACCACATGATACACAGACAATGCGCGAACTTTGCAGGAAATAAAGTGCGTCTCGAGCAAACTAGATTTGATGGCGACTTGACTAAATTATTCTGTGCACACCTTAGTCATAATGCGTCTCGTGTTAGGCATTGGTAGCAAGCGCCTTGACCTGAGCAAGCTCTTTTAGCTGAAGAGGGCGCTAAATATATATATATAATTATATATTAAATATATATCGTTCATTCCTGCATGGACTTCCTCTTCTTCGTGGTTTGCTTCTGTCTTCAACTTGTTTTGAGCATGCTGGGCTTGGAATGCGCTTTGAGCACATATATTTAAGATTAGAAGTGCGCTAAAACAAGAACAATTTACTTCTTCTTTTTTTTCCTCCATCGTTCCACCTCGGATTTCCTCTTCTTTCTGTTCCTTCTTCAATGCCATTTACTCGTTCATTACTGGGTCCATTCTCTTGGCCTCGTTCCCTGCTCGTCGCCCTTCACTCCAGTAAATTGAATTCTTTACCTCTCTCCTCAGCGCGACCGGGGCGCATCCGGCAGAGGAAGAAAAGGAACGATTGAAAGGAATCAAATTCGCCACGAGCGGCTCCTTCTGTTCCTTCTTTTGCGCTACACTGACTTTGTCCAATTTAAGTGTCTTGTTCGCCCTTAAGTGTCTCGATGGCTTTAAGTGTTTAAAGCGTCCCCAGTGCCACTGTTAACGCCCTTGCTCGTAGAAACACACTGTAAACTTTTTGTTCATGCGTGCGGGTGTATGTTTTACATGAATGCCTTCTCGTCTGCTTGTTTCTGTCTCAATCAGTCCTTTTCTGTTTGCACGTCTGTGTACGTATGAATAGTTCTTTATAATTTATGTGTGTATTATTATATATACATATATGTTTGCAAACAAGGGAATCCAACTTTGGACGGAAACCACCCAGAAAATATGAACAATTGAATTATTAAACGGGATTTCCGCGGCAAACAAATCCAAAAAATAAATGAATAAGGTCTGCATTCATTTTGGGATCCTTTTTTGTTTCGTGTTTTAACTTGCAGTGCCAAATACACTGAACATAATTTTCCTTTCCAATTGCAAGTGAATGTTAATTAACTGGGGGTAAAATCGAGAAGGATAGGATAGATACATGTTCAGTGTTTATAGGGTCCAGCGGACTGCCAAGAGCCGAATCGGGACCACAGAAGGATAGGAGAGCCAAGTCAAAACGACTTCTCCCAAAAATATAATTAATCTGCACAGACAAACAGTAAATTATATCAAGTTATGCAATGTGTGGCAGAAGTTGGAAGCAAAGGAAGAGGAGAAGCAGAAAGAGAGAGAGAGAGAGAAGTAGAGAGAGAGAGAGGGAGAGAGAGAGAGAGAGAGAGCGAGAGAAAGAGAGAGAAAAAGAGAGAGAGGGAGAGAAAGAGAGAGAGAGAAAGGGAGAGAGGGAGGAGGGAGTGAGGAGGGAGGGAGGGAGAGAAATATTACAGCTTCTACAATTGCTGGCGACAGGACGGGAAGACTGGAAGAAGCGTCATTATGAACGGTAAAGAACGGTCATTATAGATGTTAAACGAACAACGCAAGACAACAAGCGTTCCAATGTGTCTACCCAAAATTAATAAAAGAAATATTGTTACATAATCTTTATCGTGCAAACAACACAACACACAAATAAAAGAATTCCAAAAGGATAAAAATCAAAACCAAAGATAATTTTAAAAAACGAACAGTTTACTTCTTTTTTTTTTTCTTTTACCCGCCCTAGAAATAGGAAACCCAAGACTGGCAAGAAGCAGAAGGAGACTGCATACAAACGAAATAAATCTGATTACAACCAAAAAACGGGCGGGCAACACACAACTTACCTCCAAAGCAAATGACGGTTGTACGCTAGTTGCAGAAATAATCACCCAGATAATTTCACGTTCCTGGCGTTTTCACAATCCTCCAGGTAATGTCTGCCTAAAAATAACACAAAAACAACAGTGTCTGAGTATATTTTTTTTTAATCCTGGCATAAAAAGGCCGAGTCAGAACAGCAGGGTGGAAGAAGAACGAAGCTGGCACTATGAGCTCATCTCCCACATAGACCCAATCAACATAATGCCTAGCTTGGGGCTGGAGCCATACCACACCGAACACACACACCACACCGCAGCGTCCGTCCCATGAACAGCTACCGAGCCGCACTCCGACACAGAAGAGAAATTAACACTTCCAACTACACAAGCTTCAACAATAAAAAAAACACAGTCTACTCCATACACAAAAAGCACTCCAAAATGTGAGTCTGCAGAAAAAGCTTGACAGCGGAACTACTTTAAGCGGTGTTGATTAGAAGCCGAAATAGGGTGTTAAGGGCGAAAATGGAGGAGCAAATCGTATTGAAAAGTTGAGTGTCAAGCGGCGCTGCAGCATGTGAGGGCAGTGAGACGGAGAGAGCCTACGTCCCTGGCAGTCAGCCTGCAGTGACAGACACACACAGTACCAGGATGCTTCCACATTCACACACACGGTATCTTTCCGCTCATCGAACGTCCATGCAACAAGGTCCTGTTTTGAGAATGAAGAGATGAAAAAACATCTCCACGATGATTGAATGAAGGAAAAATACGTCCACAATGACTGAAGTACAAGGAAACATTCTATCACGCTGATTATATTTTATATAAATGTGCTATTTTGATTCCATTATCTTAAAAAATGTATGCAAATATTCAAGGATCCCTTGACATTTTATTGCTTAGCCCGCCAATAATAGATATTCTCCGTATTAATGTACATGTCCGAAACAAGGCTTGCGTGTCCATGCGTGAGACTGACTTCGGGCATGTACGTGAACAGACGTTAAAATACACTATTGAACTGAATTGAATCGACTTTACGATGATTGTGGACACAAATCTTTTACGCTGATTAAGGAAAAGATCTTTTACGACAAAATCAGCAAAGACAACTCATTAACGATGAATAACTGCAGGAATCTTCAATCACATCTTACAATGGTTAAGATAAAGCAAAGCGCATTCGCACGTTTAGTTTTCAGTTTAATCCCGACCGAACGAAGCAAAAATATGTTACAGTTTCACAATTGTATTTACGTTCTTAAATATGGCAAAATTGTGTCCGTGTCTATGCAGGAGGTGTATTTCCGTGTTTTTTGCAAACCCGCAAAACAATACGAACTTCGGTTCCCTTCTGCTTGTTCGTCCAGTAGTTATTTATTTATTTATATTCTTTTATAAGTTCATTTTTACGAAGGTACCTTAATATTTTAACACATACATTTCTTTAAAATAACAATTTGTATTATGTGTTTATATCATGGGAGTCTTAAAACTATCAAACGACCGAAAATGCGGAGAGGGAGGGGCGTTGAAAGATACGGGAAGGGGGTGGTGGGAATGGGAAGAGAGAGAGAGAGTGGGGAGAGAGAGAGAAAGAGAGAGAGATGTGATCTGGAAGCAGACCCGTCACAGCAAGCGCCCCCCGTGAATCAATAAGGACAGAGCTCTGTTGATTCGCTGTGCTCCTTCACGTAGACACCACCCTCTCATCCAGATCAGTAGGTATTAAATTTTACAACAGCAGGAAATGTATATAATACAGTAGTTTAGCGATCAAGCATTCTCTACCCTTTCCCTCCAACACTTTTCTGTCCCTCCAGTAGCGAAAACAAAAAGATCTACCAGTTATCGGAATGGCGAATGCTTCCATTCACTATCACGTGATGTTCTTACAATCCACGTCCTCTTAACTACCCTATATATCTAAATTTGTGATAATTAATATAAACATGCAAAGCAGGACTACAGGAATTTATAAACCACAATATTGTCCAATTGTTACATTAATTCTACCCAATCCATCAATCCCTCGTATTTATATTTATTTATCCAACGTCTTTTGACAGAAAGAACTACATTTTAAATTTGCATATAGATTATCGCAAAGAAGAACAACCACAACAACAACAACCAACAACAATAACTTCTTTACAACAATAAAACACCCAAATGTGTTACACAATTTTGTCAAATTATCTGGCCAGACCAGATGGTGGATCGTCTCAAAAGCTTTACAAGGAAAGAGCCGAAACCTAACAATTCTGATGATCAGAATCAACGCCCCAGTCAACCCCATGGAATTTTTCTCCAAACACTATAAGTCTGCATCAGTAACAGTTTGCTGATATATAGCCATTGTTTTGGTTTACTCCTGCTTTCTAGTCCCCAGTATTTCCCCTGTCTCCTCCCCCATCTTGTCAAGAGTAATATGTAGTACCGGTTTTGTACAATGATGTAATATGTATTCATTTAAATCATTACTTTATTAAAAGACTGAAGCAAGTATGCATCCGTAAAAGCAAAAAGCCTTCGCTTAAATTAAATAGCAATTACATGCTCGTACGTCAACCCCCTTTAAAATGCGCTTTTGTCACCAGAAACTTCCTGGCTACGTCATATTACCTTCTACAAGGACTTGCTAGATTTACCTACGTGAGATTTTACCTTCTGGTTCTAAACAAGAATTCTTCCATTAGACCTTACTTGAGACCCCTTTCCTGTGTCTTCTTCTTCAACGTAAGGACTTGACGTCAATACGTATACAGACACTTGCACGTTATGTCTTGTAACGCTGTGCCCGCCATGTAAATGGACGAAAGTGGATTGGTCGATCCATCCATGACGCAATCTACGTAACAATTCTGCATCTAGCGATGAATTAGCATGCTGTTTTCTCCCCTCATCCTAATGCTCTGAAGGTCCCAGCAGCAAGAAATAATAGCATGCATGGCCGCGTTTTACCTAAATGTAGATTTGATCCTGGAATCAGTGTAAAAAGACTATTCCAAGCTTCCACTGAGGTTCACTTGAGTGGATTCCATACGCAACAATGCAATCATGGTTTACATGCCTACCACACTACCTTGATCAAGGCAGCGCAGGCATGACCGAGTTCCACGGTTATTGATTTTGCGCGGGGATTTCTTTCTTCTTCTTTTTTTTTTTTTTTACTTGAAGCGCAGATTCAGCATGTAATAGACAGAGCAGGGCACATATAAAGTTAGTTACTCCTAACACAGACATGTAGAATAACCGTGCAACCACTTTCTTAATCTAATGACGCAATGAAATTATGAAAGACATCAAAGAAAAAGAATCAGTGTCCAATTGCTTTCTTTTAAAAAAAAAAAAAAGAGAGAGAGAGAGAGAGAGAGAGAGAGAGAGAGAGAGAGAGCCCGGGATCGTCTGTTTTCAATCTCTTACACTAGATGATGATAATAATAATAATAATAATAATAATAATAATAATAATAATAATAATAATAATAATAATAATAATAATGTACAAGCATTTTTCCCCAAAATCAAATTCAAAGAAGGTCGATCTATTCTATAACCAGTATACTTGTTGCCAACACAACAAAAACACATCCAGCACTTAAAAATGTGGTGTAGAGTCAGGGAGACTGCTATTACAAGATGGAAACGAAATTATTCATATAGCCTATATCTACAATTTGACTGCATCAAATTCTATTATTACAACAGAGAGGAAACGGGAGTGTCCGGAGATACCCTTGGGTGACCTCACGTCTGTGACCTCCGGTTTTAAGCTAATAATCCTGATAGATCTCATAACGCTCAGAATGTCCTTGACTGAATATTGAGGTTTAACGTCTACAGTTTACACCCACCATTGGCGATATGACGGACTGGGATAACCATCCAAGGGAACCCAGGGGTAAAGACCTAAATAAACACTGAACCACCAGAGCAATCATACTGCTAACATGTCCTTGCCCAAGGGCCAGGCTTTTATGCTCTAGAGATTTATGCTGCTGAAGTGGCTGATCGTAAAGATACGCATAAATTATGGACACGGGGGTCCCATAAGCGTACAGCCCTTGCATTATGACATCGGGTATGCATGACTGCGTTTCAGACGGATCAATCAAGGCTTCCATTCACTCGAAGTTGCAGTGGATGTTGATGAGTATGATGACTAGTTAACTGTTTAGAGTGGGTGTGATCTATGTGTGTTGTTGCTGCTGTTGCTGTTGTTGCTAATGGTGTTGTGCTGTGTTGTGTTTTTTTTTTGTGTTGTGCTTGGGTGTGGTGTGGTGTGGTATGATGTGTTAGGGTGTGGTGTGGTGTAGTGTGTTCTGTTGTGTTGTATGTTGGGTTAGAGTGACGATGAGGGACTGTAAATATGTGTGTGCAGTTGTACCTGTGCGCGTGCGCATGGGAGTTATGTGTGTATTTTGTGTGTGTGTAAGTGTGTGTGTGTCTGTCTGTCTCTCTGTCTCCAAAGTAGAGAAGAGTGGGGACATGCTGCGTATTTCGAGCATTACAAACGCGCAAGTTCCCCTTAAAACAAAATATTCGCACTAAATCTTAAAAGGATGAGATCTTGATTACATACATTCTTCTCACGGTCGTGAAGCAGAGCCACTTCGACGAGATTCTGAATGTGAAAGGTTGCTACAACTTGAAGACCTCCGAGGTGTTACTTTGCAAATAAACTCCATTTGTTCCATGAACAAAAAGGAATGCAAAGTTTAATCCCTTTGCATTCTCTTAATCTGTAAAGAAAATAGATATCTTCCACTCTTTCTCTATTCCACGTGAACAAAGAAGGTGAAAGTTTAAACTACGGACAAATACAAAGTTTTGAAATCAATAACGTAAGCAGTAATGACTAAAGGGTACAAAGATAAAGAATGCTGCGTCACAGAACCTTTGCAAAATCACAGTGAGTATTGTCCCACCAAAAGAATAGGCCAGCAAAAATATACACTTTTTAGAAGTACGGTTGTGATATAAATTGATACATATATGAGTTGTATAGGTGCCTATTAATATAAATAAGCTGATTCTAAAAATAGCACTGCTGGAAAGATAGGACCATCAGTCTACATTCCAAGCTAAGGCTGCTGCGCTCCCTTGTCATCTCCATCTTCCTATACGCTTGCGAAACATGGACCCTCACATCAGATCTACAACAAAGAACACAAAGCATGGAGATGATGTGCTACAGAAGACTTCGGGTATTTCTTATACTCAGCACATTACCAACAACGAAGTTCGACAGACCATTACACAAGTCATTGGACAACACGAAGACATGCTCACAGTGGTGAAGAAACAGAAACTCCGATGGTATGGCCACGTGGGGTTACATGATTGTGTAATGAATGCGTATTGATTGTGTAAGTAAAAAGTGTGTGAGTAAGAGTGTGTATGTAAGAGTCGTTGGACACAACACGATGACATGCTCACAGTGGTGAAGAAACGGAAACTCCGATGGTATGGCCACGTCACCAGAGCAGCAGGCCTTGTAAAGACCATCCTGCATGGCACGGTGCAAGGAGACAGAAGAAGATGGAGACTTAAAAAGAGGTGGGAGGACAACATTCATGAATGGACTGGCTTGACACTGAGCAAAACCATGAGGGTTGCTGAGGACAGAGAAAGATGGAGTACGCTGGTTAAACGATCATCTGTGGTGCCCCAACGACCTTCGAGTTACGGAATTTGGATACGATAGGATAGGACCGCTGCAAAAGATGGGGTTACACCCTTCGAAGCACTGTTACCCCAAAGAAAAAAAAGATAGAAAACAACAAATCTTAGAATGTACCACAAACACACAAATCACTGCAACATATTTGAATAGAGTTTAAGGTATTAGCATACAGATCACACCAACGTAAGAACTTAAAAAAAAACTGAAACTTATTTTTTTTAAAAACTATTGAGCGGGTTATTTTACGCAAGTATAGAAAGAAAGGAAAGCGCATAAAACTGCATAAACACAAATGTTCTGCGGCATTTTTCAAGAATGGGCCTTAAAGGGTATAAGCACAAAGAAGGGGGAAAAAAAGCTGCGAGCTTTGCATTTCAGAGATTTAAGGGTGATCACGCCGCAACAATGGGTCTGTGCTGGCATTCGTGAAGGGTGCTCTCTGCACACAATCGATCTCTGCGCTAGCGCCACCTCCCGGGAGAGGTCTGCACCATCAGCAGCCGGCTCCACCAGAGCTGCACTGCATCAGCATCGGGTTTTCTACAACCACATATATATGAAAATATAATCCATGAAAACAAAAATATGCAGAAAAGGAAGTCCTTATTGCACAATAAAGATCCTGAATACATATCCAATGTTTGGCGACGAATCTTTCCCTAGAACAATATAAAATATTTTTAGTACCTCGTGGCGCATGCTGAACAAAAATGAGACCTTTAGAGAAATGTATGCACCGAAGCAACGACGAGGTATGCACGTTTTCGTTTTATTCCATTTAAAGTGCAGGAGGCTTGCGCCTATTTACACTATGGTATGCACAATGCAGCACACAAAATACATAGCTCGTATCATCAGTCCATGGAATGAAATTTCGTGCCCGTATTAATTACTTGATTGCCGTTTTGTTTCCAATTTTTACAAAATAGTATCTTTATGAATTATCTAATCAATGCGCCATGAAGTTAACTAACCGTTTCACTTTCAGCACACAAAAAAGTGGCTTTCAATACTGTTTTGGGCCTTGACTAAAAAGTGGTCTATGATTTAACGGAGATACACAGTTTAAGGGAGAAAAAAAATTGCCCCATATTTTTTTTGCTATTTCTTCAATAAAACCCAAACCACCTAACATTAGTCATCAGGAGAAAAAATAATACTAGAAAACTGGGTTGCTACAAGTAAGTATGCCTGCAGTCCTTAAAACAATCTATTGAATGATTTTTAAAGGTCACACAAATCTTTAAACATATAATATTTCATTTCCACATGACAAAGAAGCTTCGATCAAGAATTAGTGTTTTTCTCTTTTTTTTTTCTCTCGTCAAAGTTGCAACATATTGCCACATATTTTGTAGCGTATGGCTTGGGCAAAACTAGTGCCAATAAGCATACTCCGCAGCTGCAAAAAATCAAAGCTGCCGAGGTAAGCAAGGAAAGGTAGGTGTACCTGTCTGCCGGAATTTCTAGGTCGTTTCAATCAATACAGCGCTATCGCTAGTTTCAAAACACATCAACCACTGTCTTTCGTATCATTAATATACTATCCTATACTATCCTATGCTATCCTACTATCATATCCTATCCCGTAACTCGAAGGTCGTTGGGGCACAACAGATACTCGTTAAACCAGCGTACTCCATCTTTCTGTGTCCTCAGCAACCCTCATGGTTTCGCTCAGTGTCAAGCCTGTCCGTTCTCGAATGTTGTCCTCCCACCTCTTTTTCTGTCTCCCTCTTCTTCTGCCTCCTTGCACCGTGCCTTGCAGAATAATCTTGCAGGATATTTTATCATTATACACCGAGTGTCAAAGATCAACCAGGAATAAGCTTAACACTATCAGCTTGCCTCAGTAGTCAGTCCCTGATAGTCATATCCATAAAAAAGGTACTTTTTTCAGAATGTAAAGCTTTGAACTACAGCGTGAATGTAATTACCATACGCGATTTGTTTTTTTTATATATATAATGTGAACAAAGGTATACAATTATGATGGGGAATCGAAGAAGTATTAGTTACACTTGCTGTCATTTTCTGGAAAACTCATTGCCATTGAAGGTCATGATTTCAGAAACTGACGGCGGCACATTTGCTGCTGATGAAGGCAACTGCTGTTGCTGTAATGGTAGTGGTTATCCCCCTTCCTGAATAATGAATATTTTAATTACGACTAAAGTAACTGCTTCTGCCACATACATCATACTAGTAACACGTGACATCTATATATAAATAAATAAACCATGCTATAAAGATTCGCACAAAGAATTAAAACATTCATCAGATTGTGTTCTTCGAAACCTGTGGGTTTATGTTTTGTTTTTGTTGTTGTTGCTGTTGTTTGTTTTTTTTAAAAAAGATAACTCTTATTCTGAATGGTCCTCAAATAATTCCATGCACCAGGTTTCAAATCTTTTCATACCAAAAACTATTTTTTCAGGTATTAAGATTAACCGAAAGGGTATTAAATGAGAAAATCCCAGCTCACATGTGAAGGTAATCTTTGGGCTGTACATTAATGTCTTGATTGCGCAGTCTCCTACAAAGTCTTGTATGCTTGACCCATTGCCAACCCCTCTTGTGAAACATAACCTTGCTGATCTTGTGCCTTTGATTTCTGCTATTGTAAATGCTACTCTTACTAAGGTACTGTCCCAAAAACGTTTAGACAGGCAGTTGTGACACTGTTATTGAAAAAAACCTGCAGCGTTTAAAGAACTGTGCTGCTCGGCTTGTGCTTAATAAACGGAAGCGTGATCATGTCACACCTCTTTTAAAGGAGCTTCATTGGCTCCCTGTTAAGTTCCACATTGAATACAAAATTGCTGTCCTATCTTACCGCCATTTTAACATGTAACTTCCACCATATCTGTCTGAGGTACTCACTACCTACACTACAACTCGTTCTTTGCGCTCATCAGATGAAAAACTTTTGAAAACGCCCAAACGTCAGCTTAAAACAATTGGCGAGCGGTCTTTTAGTTTTCAAGCACCTAAGGTTGGGAATGCGCTGCCTGCCGGTTTAAGACATTGTACAGACCTTGTTTCCTTCAAGAGCTGCTTAAAAACGCACTTGTTCCGCAAGGCGTTTTCTGTGTAAATAGTAAGAACATTAATAAATTTAATACTTTCTGAATTATGCTGGACATGATGTAGTGCGAATGTTGTGATGATGCGTAAGAATGATGTGTATAAGCGCACTGAGTTGTTATTCTAATGAAAAATGTATTGTATAAATGCAATTTATTATTATTATTATTATTATTATTATTATTATTATTATTATTATTATTATTATTATTATTATTATTATTATTATTATTATTATTAAATTCAAGTGTGGCTGTACATATTCAAGTGTTCTGTCTTAGGCTGAGATGGACAATATTTGGAACTTAGAATAAAACGTAAACACTAAGCCTATTCGTGCACAATGTTTATTACTATAAAATGCAGAATGGATAAGATGAACCAAATAGTCAAATTCGATAGAATCGGGAAACTTCTATAAGTTCGAGTGCCCGCAGTGTCGGTTTTTGTGAACAGTGTACTTTTTTCTTCTTCTCATAAACTGGCGTATCACGAGGAAAAGTAATTCTATGAAATTAAAGTTTCCAGACTGAGTTTCAAAAATCAATCTTCTTCAGCCAAATGTTTCATGGGTAGTATTAGACCTCAGCCGTCTCCAATACTCAGTGAGTGAAAGCTTCGGTGCAAAACGCAAACTTTCTGCAATTGACCCCTGTTTATTCCAAAAACCACTAACTCACTCCGATCGATCTGTATGGCAGAACATTCAAGTCTGACATTGTACGTTGACAGAATGGTCCAGTTCTTTAATGTGTCTCTGCGAGAAAAATGAAAGTAGAACACCACCAGAACAGCAGTGACCAAAACTTGAAGGAAGGAGTTGTATAATAATAGTAAGAACAAAAGAAAGAAAGAATGAAACAGAGAAAGAAAGAAAGAGAAAGAAAGAAAGAGAAACGGGTACTCAAATTGACTTGTCAATTATCGAAGGCTGTCTACGTGTTTTGTTTAGTTTTTTGTGTTTCTTTTGTTTTGTTTAATGGTACAAGAAAGAACAAAATCCTGGCACCAATAAGATGGGAACCGCTCAAGGGAGCATACGTTCGCCTGAAAGCAATTGTGAACTAGAGACTGCTGTGCCAACACTGATGATGATGGTGTTGACGAGGGCTGGCTAGTGGTAACGCAGCAGGATGTTGGCCGTTTACCTGTCGGACGTCATCCAGCGCGACGCGGCGCGGCAACTTATAGTACGCCATTTTCTTCTTTTTGCTGGCATCAAAGAAATGTTATCTGGCTTTAAATGACGGTCTAAAGGTCGCTATGATGTTTGCAGGCTTTGTTACTGTCCTTTTATAAATACTTTGAAATGACCGGGTATCAAAAGAGCAACAAACCAACTAATAACCTTTACTTACAGCACCTAAAACAGACAAATCCAAAGCAATGAGTAGCCTATTAGCGGACATCAGTTCATCCAATAATTCATTGAAATACAAATGGAAAGAGAAAAGAGATAAAGAAATGGGTAAAACATGTTTACACAGCAATTATGTTCTTTGTTAGTTTGGCATCGACATTCACAAAGCTCGATTGTAAGCAGTAAATAAAAATACCTCGCCTGCTCCTGCCCATCTCTGAACTTGTTCAGCAACTGAAACTGCACCCTTAGATAACTTGCTATTGATACATTAGTGTCGATGAGGCAAGAGGTATTTGGCTTAAAGATCATTGTAGTTCGATGCGGCTGCACATGAGCCAATGAGCCTAAGTGGCTACACTAATTATCAGAATATAATAAAACATCGTACTTTATAATTATTTTACCGAGAAAATAAAAGATGATTAGATAGGTAAGTATGATAAGTAATGTAATAGCGGTTCCAAATAATTCGGCTCTTTCGTCTTGATCAATAGTTAATAGACGCTACAATATAAACAAAAGAGTAGAAAGAAACAGTTGGAGAGGAGCGCTCGAGGATATGGAATTCTCTTTGTCGATTTATAATTCTTGTTCGTTTGTATAAAAGAAGATAGATAAGATAATACAACTTTATTATCTCTTTCAAGAAATTGCATTGCGGTGTACAAACAGTCAACACAAATACACAATACAATAACAATATTAATTGACATTGAAAAAAGAAGAAGAAGAAGAAGAAGAAGAAGAAGAAGAAGAAGAAGAAGAAGAAGAAGAAGAAGAAGAAGAAGAAGAAGAAGAAGAAGAAGAAGAAGAAGAAGAAGAAGAAGAAGAAGAACAACAACAACAACAACAACAACAACAACAACAACAACAACAACAACAACAACAACAACAACAACAACAACAACAACGACGTCCAAAGGAATGTCGATGGACAGAGACTTTCTACCGCAGTCGATTTCTTGTTCTTGTTTTTGTCTGCATTTTTATTTTTCACGGCCGAATCAATAAACGTTGCCATAAATTCTCCTCTCTTTCAAAACATCTCTCCCTCAAATTTACCCGTGGCCATTTTCGCCGTTGAACGGTTCCATCATCCCATCAGCATCTCAACAACATCCTCCTCGCAAGACGCACACTGTGCGCGCCGACTTCCTGAGCTATGCGCCCTACTAAGTACGGTAATGCTTCAGCAGGTTCAGACACCCTGAATGCTGACCCTCACACCTTGTTAAAAAACTTCCGAAAGAGAAGAGCCGATTTGGTTTTAAACACATAGATATTGTTTAAGATTAATATTGCCAAGTGACACGAAAAATGCAAAGGGGGTAACATGTTCAATTCATAAATGGCGACTTCCATATAGAGGTTCCACATTCACATATATTTCAACTAACTATAATAATAATAAATAATAATAATTAATATCATTTGTAATTATACAGTGCTTCTTCCCCAAAAGACTCGATTCAAAGCGCAATTCTTTCGCATTCACACATCAATGAAGAAAACCATGACCCTAACAATGAACAAAACAGAGAAAGGGAAGAGAAAAATACCAAAAAACGCTATTTACATGCATATATTTATAAGATGTGACAGTTGTTGTAGAGATTATTCGGTACAGACCGTTCTACAGAAACTGAGGGAGATTAGGGAGAGAGGGGCAAGAGAATATTAATCAACAAAGAAAGATGATAAGAGATGAAACTGAGTGAACTGTGACTTGCCACTTCGCTGCTTCGATCCATATACTGGGTTACTGCATGGCCATCATACCATCTTAAACAGTCTGATGGTTGTTTCAAATGCACAGCACGTGAGGACGACGAATTTGTTCTTATTAATATTGGGAGAGACAGGTGGATCCTGTTTCACCAAGGAACTGCACTGCACTGCGTCAGTCCCGTTTTTGCTGTTCAACAACATTCCCTCGGGTGTATCGCCAATACGTTCTAAACAATAATTAATGCACACACACCGGTGCAAGTGTGAACACACAATCTTTCCTACACATCAAACACACACACATACTCAGGCCCACCAACCCATAAACATCACAACATACAAACACACACACACACCTACACACACACACACACACCTACACACGCCCAGCCGAGGTTACACAGTATTATCATGACTTTCACGAAACGCCACCGACGTTGTGCTGACTATTGGTCATATTTCGCCCCCATTTTTAAGTACTTTGAAGTGTTCTAACCCTAACCCAGCCCTAACCCTAACGGATCATTGTGCTGACGTCAAAACAAGTAGGCATGTCAATACAAGTTATGTAGATGTTCACTGATTTGTCCAGATAACACTGTGTAAACAAGGGCGCGCGCGTAGCCGAGGTTACGCAGTATTATCGTGACTTTCCCGAAACGCCACCTACGTTGTGCTGACAATGGGTCATATTTCGTCCCCATTTTTACGTACTTTGAAGTGTTCGAACCCTAACCCAGCCCTACCGGTCCTGATTTGGCTCGGAAGAGTCCGCTGGACCTCAAGCAATAATCATGTAATGTAATGTAACCCAGCCCTAACCCTAACGGATCATTGTTCTGACGTCAAAACAAGTAGGCATGTCAATACAAGTTATGTAGATGTTAACTGATTTGTCCAGATAACTTTGTAAACAAGGACGCGCTCGCACGCACACACACACGCACGCTTCCACCCATCCCCAAACATCTCTACAACTACAAGCATCTTCCTCCATTCTGAAAGAGAATTGTGAACGCTTGTCTGGCTGTATAGAAGCAATGAAAATTCTAGGTTTCTCCAACAAGGAACGATCATTGTTTAGTTGGCGATTTTCAGGACGCCGAGAGTTCAACAACAAATCCATGATTTGTTTCTTCTTTTTCCTATCAAAGCTATTTCGGATAACTTCATGTGCTCTCCCGCCCGCCCTCCCCCCCCCCCTCTCTCTCTCTCTGTCTTTCTCTCTGTCTGTCTGTCCCTCTCTCTCTCTGATCTATCTCTGTCTCAATCGTAATAATTATTGTTAACAATGACAACTCGTTTTGAGAATCTAACTACAACTAACAACTAATAATTCTATTAAAATCGCTTTTAGAATCTAACTATAATTAAATATTATATTAAAACCGATGTTAGAATCTAACTAACCAATCTATTAAAATCGTGAGAATCGAACTGTAACGATCTATACTATTCAAACCCTGATCTCAATTCTTTCATTTCTTTCTTGCCTAGTTGTATCGTGACACGTTTATGAGGACAGAGTGGAGGAGATCATTCCATGTTTATGTCTTACCGCATCTTGTTCAATTTCCATCAATCTCTTAAAGCCGTAAACCACCCCAGTAAATGCTTTTATTTCTAGTACACAAACGCTGGGTATCCATAGCGTCTGGCTGAAAATGCATAGTGACCCGTACGTGTTAGCAAGCAGAATTTGTGAAGCCCTTCGATATGGGTTACCCTATTCCATCTAACACCTAATGTCATTGAATGTGGTGAGGGGGAATGGAGGGGGGAAAGAACAGACGTAAAATAAAATAAAATAACTGAATTGTCTGCAACACTGTTGCAGAGTCCATCGGAAACACTGCTGAAGAATCCAAAACCGCTGCCTGTCCAAATACGAGTCTGCGACTGCCTCTTTCTTAACCGTCGATAAAAATGGCGATTTAATGACGGGCAAGGAATCCACATCTGTCCTGGAAGCGGATGGCAAACAGGGCTAGGGCCGCGTGCCGGAGACGTACCTGACTTACGAGGACAGGTAGTCAATAAACCAAGCCGCGTACGTGCGACCATTGACTGGGTCAAACTGTGGGACTGCTCTATGACCCCGCAGACTTCAGTGTATCTAAGTTTACTTTGAGTTAGTGCTGAAAACTGAAAATCAATGGAACTCCAATTTATAAATACGAACCAAACATTCCACATTCGTAAATAACATTACCCATCTCTTCTTCCTCCATCTTCTTCTTCTCCTCCTTCTTCTACTCCTCCTCCTGTTCTCCCATCTTCTTGTTCTAATTCGAGTTCAAACTAAGCGTATGATCTCATACCTACTCCAAACAATAAATCTTTGAAAGCGTTCTAAAGAAATTTCTAAACTGGAGACATACGACTCACATTTATTTTCCCCAGGGGACAAAGAAAACAAACACATCTATTTTTCTTCAGTCCGTACACTCAAGATAAAGAGTTGTAAATACGGGCTCGTAGAATATATGACTGGCCCCGTGCCAAGCGACAAGCAGCACCTTAACACAAAGAGCGTTTCTTGCTTTGCAGGCAGACTGAGTAGAATTGATGACTGCCACCAAGGCAATCAAAACACAGCCATTTATGCTTCCTTTGTCTGTCAGCTGCCGACACAAACACCTACAAAACAAAACAACAACAAAAAAGGTAGAAGTAAACAGTGCAAACCGAACACTACACACAATATAACTGTATTCCGTTCCGTCTTTCAGGTCTTCTGACTTTTTTTTTGAAAAAAATTACCTTTGTTATTTTATCGATTTCGCACATGAGCGTAAATATAGCACATTAAAAAAATCTTCTGCAGTTATAGAATCTTTATATATTCCGGAAATCAAATAGTTTCAAACTATCAAAATGGAATTGTCATGAATGTCATGTTATGATAAGTAACGGCAAGTATGGCAATAATATTTATTAACTTAACGATATTTAAAATGGGGCAATCTGTAGTGGATCAAAGTTGGTGGTGGTGGTTTTATTTGCAAAAATGTACACTGCGAAGTTCCAGGGCATCCTATGGGGTCTTCTTTATTTCTTGGGGTCTCCGGGGACTGCAAAGCAATAAAAATGCACGCACTTTACTCTTCTAGTTTGCATATATAATTTCATCGTATAACATATATTTTGTCCCAGATAATGTCTTCCTCTACTTTCAAACTCTATGCCAAGTATAGAGCTGTAAATGACTGCGACAAAAAAACTGCTTAGTACAAGAAGGGATGAGAACGAGATGGGGTAAAAGAAGTTAGATTAGATTAAATATTCAATGTTTATAGGGTCCAGCGGACTGCTAAGACAACAAGAAGTGTTCCGGAAGTTGACATTAAAGTAGTCAGAATTGAAGGGAAGTCTGTTTTTAAAATAAATTTTAAAAAAAAAGATGATTCTACGAGAAAAAAAAAGTTAGCATTTCAGGCAAAACGACGTGTTGATAATAATGACGATGAGTAGGATGACGATGACAATGTTGACCATTATTCTGGCGGCGATGGCTATGAAGATGGTGATGATAACGATGAGAAAGTGCAAGGAAAGCAGGACGACGACGACGACGAGGATGATGATGATGAGGAGGAGGAGGAGGAGGAGGAGAAAGGGAGGGGAAAGAGCATAGGAGGAGGAGGACGACGACGACGATGACAATGACAACAACGACCCGACAACCGCAATGACGACAATAAAGATAATGATGACGCCATCGATGACGATATGGACAAAAAGAACCCCGATCCATTGATGATTTCATTCCACTCCAACCACTCCCCAACGTGTACCGATAAATATCGTGCGAGTGCAGCATGCGCGTATTGACGGAGAAGAGTGCCACACGCCAAAGCCGTATTCATCAATAACTCCCGTCACAATTGCCCAATAACAAGATTCCCAATAGCAGATGATCCTATCCCTGGGCGCAGTGTGTTTCTCCGACCATTTTTTCACAAAACGCGGAAGCCAAGCGTTAGGAACAAAAATCCTCAATAAAGCTCCACAACATAACAGAGGGAAATGGGACCGTACAGTGAAACTTTTCACTGTGCAAAAAACTTAAAGCCACTGCATGGCAATTCCTGCTTAGTATAATGATTAAGCGAATGCCAAGCTGAACGGTTATGTCGGTTTCTGTATTCACAGGCTTTGTGCATCCCTTCTTCTCTGTGAAAGTGGTCTTCAAGTTATTTTCTGTTATAGACCTGTGTAGCGCGTTCCCTCAAAACTCCAAATGTACAAAACTGTTGGTCAGGCTTGAACCAAAGTCGCTCAAGACGCACACTCAATGCAATATGTATAATTATATATAAACCATGTAGAACTCGGGACAACACAGGGTACAGTTTAGATAAACACAGTGCATCAATACCCGTTCATATTTTCAAAGATAAATAGTACGGGAGGTAATATCGACGCATGCCATGAACAGGATGATCAATACCCTTACACTTCGTCCTATATTCTGAGGTCAACCAAAAGCTACAGACGAGTTTCTGATAGTCGAGTGGACCATTACCAAAAGAACGACTCCCGTGGCGACCATTTTCTCTAAATTGCACAATTCTTCCTATCAGCATGCCACCTATTAATACTCACGTGAAGACATTCACAGGAGTTGCGGTTGAAAAAAAGGGAATAGGAGCGGGATTGAGTTGTGAAAAGACATTTCTGTGGTAGCAAAGATGAAATGATGGTATAGCATGTGAGTCGCTGAGGTGAATCGATTCAGCCAATTAGTCGACTAAAAAATGCCTTTCAACAACGATACTTTGACGTAACTTTCGATCAAGACTGCACCGTTTGGACTGATCAAGGAAATTTGAAGTTGGGAGAATAGGTATACAACTACCTGGAGCGACAGGATGACCTCGGAGACGCCATATCTAATTGCGTAAAGATTCTTCACAGATGTTAAATGTAATAAAACAGAACTGCAAACATTCAAAGATTAAAGATGTTAAAGGACAATTACTGCTGACTAAATATTTTCGCACAGCGTCTGAGCCTACTAAAGTATACTACTAATTTGGGCGTATGCCTTAGCATGCACAGCTACTCTGTGTGAACATTTCCCATGAACCAGTAACAAAATTAACAAACAATAAATAATTAACGATGTGCGAAGATGCTTTGTCACAGTGGGTTTTTTGTGTTTTTTTGTTGTTGTTGTTGTTAAGTGAGAAACTAACATTACCAGACAAAGGAAAAGGGTATCACGGAATAATAATAAATTATTCTATGTTTCTAACGTTCACAGCACAAATCTGCTCTGATGTACATGTACAACGATACATTTTGTTAACGGGACAAACTAAAGAATGTGCGACATGTATACCTCCCCATACAGCTTTTACCCAGCTTTCTCGAGTAGCCATGCACCAACAAACATTTAAGTAATATAAAATCGACTAACAACAGTCACAAGCACAAATTATTTTCTTATAAAGTGCTGCTTCAATTTTAAAAGCTGCTCAAAGTGATGACCGAGAACAGCTCAAGCCTCCCCCAAATCGCTAACTTGTTGCTTCATGCGCATTGTCAAGCGCCCCACGCCACTGAGCGATCCTGCCGACCGAGGGAGGTGAGGAAAATGGAGAGGGGAGTGGGGAAGGAGAATATGACCTAATGCTTTCTCGATGTGTTCGTACCTGGCACTCTCTCGTCTAAGACACGAGCGTCAGGATCTTTAAAGTCCTTGCGATGTAATGTATGCGTGCAAAGACAGACTAGTCCTCGGTTTATACTCTCGTAGATTGCATGGACGTTTTCCCGTACCCATTCTAGTTTCAGACGTAGGAAGTCACGAAGAGAGCAGTTGTAAGGGCCTCCCTCTTTTCACACCGCTTTATTGAGAGCAGGGCTCGTTTCTTTTCCATCGCATATATACACTTAAAAGCTACCAACAGAAAAATACTTGGGGACATGACGCAAAAACGATGTTCGCCAGGCTCTGCCATGTTGATTAGAAAATGAGGTAATCAAACTGTCAGGAAACCTAATCAAGGAAACCCCGTTTTGTTGAAGAAACTGATTACACGGGATGTTTATGGGCCTTAACACTCTCAACAAGAAACCGAAAGCAAAGGAAATAGAGATTTAAAAAAAAAACCTCTTCTACTGAAAAGAAAAAGTAACTCCTAGACTGAGAAGAGAAAGGGAAATAATTTTCAAAACTACTCTCGGAGGGCAGACAGAACGAAATTGTGCTGAGCGGAGGGAAGATTGGGGAAAACTACCTTAAAGACTTCCGCCGCCGGAAAAAAACCAAGAATGTATGGACGGGAGACATCATCACCATACATCACTCCTAACGACACCCATGATAATACATCATCATCGCCATCATCATCTCTATCGATATCATCATCATTGCCATCATTCGCAGCAGCAACAGCAACGGATAATACAACAGAAAGATGACATTAGGACTAAGCAGAACGGGAGAGCATGATCGTAGAAATAGGTGTTCTGCCAGGGACAGTAATGAACGAGTAGTCAAAATGGTCCATTAGGTTTTCCCCAAGAGTTTTCTGTAAGCCTCTTTTTCTGTGAGGTACCGCTGTTCTTCCTCGAGATCGTTTTATCTTATCTTGTCTCTCTGCCTCTGCCTCTCTCTCTCTCTCTCTCACATGCACACACCCACGTGTACACACACACACGCACACACACATTGCTAAAGAGTTTAATGCACCACAGAAACATGTTTAGCTAACAAATCCGCTAATTTCGCTCAAATTATTGCCATGAAAGAGAAACACAAGGTACTGGCCAATAAAGGAAGTGTTTCAGAATTTCAGCACAATATTACCACACTTCATCCGATCTACTCACAACACACTTTGTTTGGATTATATAAATTAGCAACTATTTCATTTCAAAATGAAACCAAACACTCGCTTCTATTTTAGTTTTCAAACTGCCGTTTACCAGGCCAACGCTCGTGATTAAACGGTTTGGAGAGAGCGTTATCGCTATCGCGTTACTCCTATTCTCTTAACAGGTCCACTGAATGTCTAATATTTCCCCATCCATCGGATTTAATACTGTCATCGCCAAAGCAATAATTTAATGTATAATCACCGCGGCGCCAAGTTCAAGTAAAGGATTAATTGCCAGCGCGATGTGTTTATAATTGTGGATTTTTTTTTTCGCCCCACAAAACTTTATTCTTAATAAGTAACCAGAAACCCACACACACACACACGCACATTTACACAAACATATACGCACAAATACTGGTACACACATATTAAAGGCACATGCATACACACACGCACCCTCAGACACACAGCCTCACCAATTAGGGAGTCGTTGCTGAATTAATTATGGATTTATTGATTGATGAACACATTCATTAATTCATCCATTCACTGATGTTCTAAATACAGCGAATATCAATACGACTACAGCGTGCTTTTACTTTTAGTACGCTGTTAAGTCAAAAATCTGTAACACTGTATCAGATAATTCGGCTTCAGAAATCGAATCGAATTTTATTGCGATTTGCTGTCAACTTGTTCACTATGTTTTGAATGTGGGCTTTTGTGTGTGGTGCTGCAGAGTTGACCAAATGCATTCCTTGTGTATTAACTATTATTCACTTGGCAATAAATTATCTTTATCTTATTTTGTATGTTGGGGAGCGATTGGGTGATTGGCTATTGAATGCGAGACTGAACGTGAGAACGAGAGGAGAGTCCGTCGGGCGAGAGACAGCAAAGAAGGAACAAATAAAATTGAAGGAAACAGACGGTAGCTTATGACTATGACATCGAAGTGTGAACAGGAACAATCTTAACATTTCTTTAGTCTATGAACGTGTGAACTCTGCGTCTACAGCACGGGTGACATGAAAAACAATGCAGTGCATATAAGTGCACCGGGGACTTGCGCTGAATGCAAAATAATTTTTTAATCGCCGCATTCCATCCGATTTTAGGAGAGAGGATTTAGGCAGCGTCCGTTCGCTCTTACTGTACACAATCTTTATTCCCTTGAACACCCTTTAATTATGCTTCCCTCCGCTCCCCCTCCCACCTCCTTTTTCTCCACCCCCACCCCACCCCACCCCGCGCATCCTTCCCTTCTCTACCTTCTCTACCACCCCTCTCTCCCTCCATGTCTATCTGTCCTCTTCTCTTCTACCACTTCTTCATCATCGTCATCTTATCCTCCCTTTTCCTCCTCACCCTTTTATTTCTTCTTCACAGCAGCAGCAGCACAGAAGACAAAAAGCATCTGAGAGCAAACTGAGCAAATCCGCTCTATGCGAGACAGGCCAAACAAATTTATCACTGAAAATGGATTCTCACAAACAGCGCCTCCTGGTCTCTTTACTTTTTTTTTGGATAGTTTATACCTTTCTTTATTCCTTTTTTTTTTTTCTTTCATCTTCTTTTCCTTCTTCTTCCTTTACCTTCTAAATTCCGTCGTTTAAAATGCAAGGGACCAGAGGCAATTTGTTGTTTGTTTGTAAAATTGTATACAGGTTGATAAAAACGTGGCCTTTTTGCTAGTCAGTTTGTTTTCTTTTGACGAAATTCTTAATCTTGTGGGGACAAAATACAACTTGCGAACAAACTTGATGCTTATCGCCGGATTTTCTGCCCACGAAGACTGTGATATCCGAAAACAGGGCAGAGCGATGACACAGTGATAGATGGCGACCCGACAGCTAATCCTCTTCCCAGCAGGAAGGAGAAGGGAACTTTTCATTAGCTTTATCTTACCGCTTCTTACTTCCCCCTCCTGATTTTGAACTGAATACAAAACTCGATATGCGGTGGGCTAACGCACATGTGTATATATATAATTATGTATTTATTATTATTACTATTACTATTATTGTTATTATTATTATTATTATTATTATTATTATTATTATTATTATTATTATTATGTGCGTTCGTGAATATTGTCCGATCTCGATGTGACAATTTTCCATATTTCAAGATGCAAATAGCGTATAATGTCCCTAGGTCACACAAACACATAAAACATTCTCTTATCACTATTACAATTTTACATCTTTGTAAGCAAATAAGTGTGTGTGTGGACGTGTGTGTGCGTGCGTGTGAGTGTGTGTGTGTAAGTGCGCGTGTGTATGTGTGACTTTGAATGTATGTGTGTGTGCGTGCCTGTGTGTTTTAATTCAAATGTGTTTATGTTTATATATAAGACATTTTGTTATTTACAAACATGATGAATTTGAGATCATCATGATTCGGCTCTTTGCAGTCCGCTGGACCCTATAAACAATGATTAACTAATAAATGTGAGAATATATGTAAATATTATATAATGGCGTGTGAGTTGGTGTTTTTGTTTGTGGATGAACTGTGCGTGTGTTTTTAATTCAATTGTTTTACGTTTGTGCTTATGTCTTTTTTTAATTTACTTTATTGTCCCTTTTTTCATAGGGAAATTCTGGGCCGCCTCCCAAGGGGAAAGCGTAGTCGCAGCCTGTGGCGCGCCCAAACCCAACCTACCTAACATTAGTTGTGATTTTGAAATTTTGCTGGGGGAGCAAACCGGAGTACCCGGAGAAAACCCCCGAGACGTAGCCCGAGTCGAAAGTAAATAATATTCGGAGAAACATAACGCCCAGATGCTGGATCGAACCCACACCTGTCAGACGCCATTGGTTTCTGGCCTGTGGACGTGTATAAGAAATGTTTATTATTTACAAACTTATGAATATGTAGTATGTAAATATGTAATGGCGTGGTATTTGAAGTGATAAAAATGCATCTGCATCCCAGGATTGTATTTGCTTTTGATTGTGACAAAGATGGTTCTTTTTACATACTTCCTGTGATGGGTAATAAAGATATTTTTTAATTGAATACTCATACAAGACACACTATATAACACACCAACCCTTTCCTATCACCACCCCACCCCATCGTTTTGACAAACTTATGGACCTACAAGTTCTAATCGCAATCTCCGTGCCTTTACACAACATTTTTGTTTGATGAATGCGTGTTGGTTGTGTAAATAAAGAGTGTGTATGTAAGAGTGTGTAAGAATGTGTAAGTAAAAGTGTGTATGTAAGAGTCGTTGGACAACACGATGACATGCTCACGGTGATGAAGAAACGGAACCTCCGACGGTATGGCCATGTCACCAGAGCATCAGGCCTTGCAAAGACCTTACATAATTATTATTGCTTTAGGTCCAGAGGTCTCTTCCGAGCCAAATCAGGACCGGACAACCCCTGATCCGCATAAAAGATCTGCTGAAACAACCCTAGTGGTAAAACTGAAAGCTCTCCACCAGCCAGTCACTTTACAATAAAGACATCCCACGCAGGGGATGGCTGAGGCTTCACCCCAACTTATCGAACCCCGTTTACAAAAACAAAATAGAATACAAACATCATTATAAATTATCAACAAAACACATACATATAAAACGCCTACATTGCTAAATAATAACATCATAGGAAGCTCTAGTGACCACCTGGCAGAAAGCATCCAATATTCCCAAGCTGATCCAACAGACCTCATACACAAACAAGGAGTCTTGTCCCGGAAGAGTTTTCAAGAAAAAAGGTAGGAGACTGGTCTAGCAAAGAAGACGATAGTATAGCAGATTGATAGAACAGAGCAGGAATGAAAAAAGCAAATGAGAAAGACAGCGACAGTGGGAATTTAAAGCACTAAATTTCCAGAAGTGGGGATACTATTTATACTGAAACCCCCGGCACCCCAACAGGGGTAATTGCAAAGACCATCCTGCATGGTACGGTGCAAGGAGACAGAAGAAGAGACGCCTTTCGAGTTACAAGATAGAATAACATAGGAAGAATGTATATGTATGTAAGAGTTTGTGTGTTAGAGTGTGAATGTAAGAGTGTATATAATATGTAATAGTGTGTATGTAAGAAAGTGAATGTAAGTGTATACGTGTAAGAATGTGTATGTAAGAGTGTGTATTCTGGAAGCATGTGCGCATGTGGGTTGTTTGTGGATCGCCGCGCTCTAAGTCTGATGTAAGAGTTAAGCGCGTAGGACTAGGCAGGCAGGCAGGCAGGCGGGCAGGCGGGCAGGCGGGCGGACGGACGGGCGGACGGACGAAAAGACAGACAGACAGACAAGCAGACAGATAGATTGGCACACTGAATGTCAGAACCTGCAACGGGCTACGTTTAAGACTATTAATATTATACAGACCAAAAAAAGTCCGACACTTTTGCCTCACTGCACGTGCTGTGTGCTGGGATCAGACAGAGGTGTTATGGCGGTGTGACGGCGTGTTTACTCTGGTCTCACAGTGATCAGGGTGGGATGAGGGCTAAGAGAGCTTGCCAGTGCCGAGCTGGACGTGCCCAAGTGCCGCACGCTCTCGTTGTCCAGGCAACACTGGCAGCCTAAATGAAAGCACTGAAACACGCCACCCCGTCATCCTTGTAGTCCCTACAGCGTAGCTGAGACCCAAGGAGGGCTACTTCCTCCTAATCAGTGGATACAGGGGTTAGGCCTAGCTCGTCGAATCTCAACAATGCTGAATGCTTTGCAGTCCACACGGAGTGTCAGAGTATGTTTTGCGTGTCTAGGCATAAATAGAAGTGTTGGTGAATAAAGGGAATGATATACTTCGTCACTACTATTACTACTACTACTACTACTACTTCTACTACTACAGGGGTTAGGTCTAGCTCGTGAAGTCTCGTAAGTGTCAGAGTGTGTTTTGCGTGTCAAGGATTTATAAATATGTTTATGAGTTTAGAAGTGTTGGTGAATAAATGGAAATGACATAATTCAATACTAACAATACCAATACTACTAGTACTACTATTAAAATAACTATTATTATTATTATTATTATTATTATTATTATTATTATAATTATAATAATAATAATTATTATTATTATTATTATTATAATTATAATAATAATAATTATTATTATTATTGTTATTATTATTATTATAATTATTATTATTATTAAGACAAGTCATGCATGGTGCTCGGCAATTTCAGACTCTCAGTATGCATTGCAGTGAGGACTGATAAGAGAAGTTTCCTGGGTCTGCTTCTGGGCCTGTTGTACTTTCTGTGTCTAGAGTGCCAACAATAAAGAAACAACCTTTTCATCCGTTCAGGATTTCAGGATTGATTTGTAAAATGATTAGTTAGATTTGTTGATTGACTATAATGATTATTTGACTGATTGGGAGTATAAAATAACACATTGATCCTCTCTCTCACAGCGAGCTTAATGCACGGTATTTCACTTGAACCAATATATTGTACATGTATAGGGTTGTGTAGCCTTTTTACTGATCTGTCTGATCAATATCTGAATAGGATCATAGAATTTAGACATGTAAGTTCTCTGGCAAGACAAAGGTTTCTGGTATTTCTTGTGCCCATGCCTCATCAAAAGTTGGTTTGTTCAAGCGTCATTGCATTTCTAAAGAAATTTTTATATCAATACAAGTGTTCCATACCCAACCTTCACCCACCCAAACCCAACAACACAAAGTAACAAACCCCACTCTCATCACCTCACTTCACCCTCCCCAAACTCTCTCCTCCCACACACACAAAATACAAATAAAAAATAGCCAGATGGGTTGAGTAAACTAAGGTAAGGTGTTCCCGTAAAATGTTGGCCGTTGGGGCGGGAAGCACTTGGGACATCCCTTTTCTCGAGGCCAGCTTAGGACAGTCCCTATCTCTTCTCCATTGCTGTTTTACCTTCCCCGGTTCTAAACAGATCCATGTACCCATTCACAGCACAGTGGACTGGAGTGTGAAGTGCGCTTGTCTCAATATTATTGTGTCGTTTGGTGGTAGCCTGTCTTCCAAGTATTGTCACCCATCCAATGTACTAACCCTTCCCGACGTTGTTTAACATGAAACTATTGCCAGCGTGCGCTCAAAACACTACACTACTGCGCCACGATTGAATTATTTATTTGTAGTCAATGTCAATATAGCTGTGTGAGTAAAGAGGTCAAGACAAAACAGCATTAGAATATATCTGTGTGTGTGGGGGGTGGGTGTGTGTGTGTGGGGTGGGTGTGTGTGTGTGTGGGTGTGTGTGTGTGTGTGTGATCCTAAGCTATACATAGTACCCAAACTCATCAAAGAACTACTCCCAAGATAAACAGAAACAATACTATGTCTATCTATAAACTTTAAAGTGAACAACTTTCACCACTTAGTAGTAGCAACGTTATAGTATAACTTCAAACGGTTTTAACATAGACTGTATACCATGGGAGAAATAATAAACATTATCCCTACTATTAAGTTTCTACATTTCAAAAGATCAAGTTTATCTATTCTACTATCACATAATGACATATTGGTATTCACCAAGACAGCAAACCAAACCCAAAATGGTGAAATAACACAAATGTTTCTGCTCTAAAAATGATAAGTTTGGTATAGCCATCATATGTTAAATGTTCAAAGAAAGCAGTCATTAATTATTCAGGCCTCAAGACCGAAATAAATGTTGATGATGAACACTACTTTACTCTTAATCAAGTTCTTTAAGATATGGTAACATACAAATAAATAAATAATATTCCACGTACTCCAAGACAAAGTATTACATGGCAAAGTGAGGCGATAATGCAAACTGAGGAACTGTGCTAAGTAGCATTTATTACCTAATACACATTTTTCATACAAATATTCTACAACATATTAGAGCCAAGAGTTAGATATATATAGAACTGAACAAACTATTCATTCATTACAGTTCAAAGCCAATTGACAGCCTGTCCCAGAGTGCCGAAACAAAAATTAATATAACCCTGAGACACCGTTTGTTCAGTGGTGTACTCATAGAGTCTATCGCAAAAGAAACCACTGAAGTGCTGAATGTGAAGCAATAACATCACAGCCCGAATGGTCCACGGTTCAAATCTGGTTGATGGCCTGGGGTTACAAAGCAAAGCAGAAAGCAAAAAATATATGACCGTACACGACCCCCAACTCCTTCGAATGAGAGCATAAACTACTCTAGTCTAGTCTGTGCACGCTGGCATTTCATCACATGGACTTTAAAAGAACCTGACGTTCGTGTCTTAAGATAGGAAATTGTGGGCTACACAAATACATTCAATGTATTGATTGAGCAAACACTTTGGTCTTTTCTTTCCATACCCAGACGCCCAGGATTGTGCTCAGTTGTCTAGGCATTAATTTGAATTAATTAATTAAATCTTTTTTTTTCTTGTACAATAATAAGACAACAGTTCCAAAGTCTTATACTAAATTTAAACAAAATTGTATGTACATCTGCTGCTTGCTGTGCCATTACATATAAACCCATTTACTAAGAAGTCCATAACATTAACAATCGGTGAACAAAGTATAAATTATGCTAAAGACTTTTTTACAATGTATTTGCAACACTTCCTAGTATGATGCAACATGTATGCATGTGTATACTTTGAAACTGAAAGTACAAACAGAATGTCCTCACAGAATGAGGTCAGTTATGTGTCATTGTGTGGCCTACTACTAGTACAGTAGTGTATTGTTAAAATTTTTTTTAAGCCAACACGTGTTTTACACTATTAATGGTCAATTATTATTGTTAAAGACCGCTTCATCGACACATTAAAATAACTGTAATCTCAATTTCTTGCTGTGTGGGTGACTTTCATACTTTTATCTACACTTAACATTCGATTAAGTCTTAAAGTTTTGTCCTGAATGTGAAAGTAACAAATATACCGTTACGAACAACAAGTGAAACTCTACAAAATATACGATTTCGTTTGACGTATGACTACGATTTATTACATTTTGTTTTACTTTTAAAACCCGGCGTTTGAACGCGCCATCACGTTAATGCCTTGAACAGGTGTGCTGAGCTGTCGACTGTCGTCTGCCACACACTACACATTTGCAACAATGGCCGCGGCCTAGTCGAGTGAGCAGACGAAACACAGAGTTGACATACAAGGCGCGTTCTGACAACCAACTTTCAGTTCACACTTTCAAGAGTCTCACGACCCCACTGAATAACATAGGTAAAGTTGATTCAAGCTTACCTGATATTAGATAATCCTGGAGCCAATAATGTCATGGTATTTTCACTTTTCAAGCAGACATTTTTGTGGGCTTTGATTCAAAGGTGCTTGCACTTGAAGGGGGTCACATTTCCGCTTCCTCAGGTGTCAACCCGTGACCACTGAGTTACCGAGGATCCATTGGAAGGATTGGGATCCGCAATAGCTCTGTGGGTCTTTTAGGTGGACGGCATGGGAATTTTTTTCGATTTTATTTGACTTCAAGCCAACACTATAAAGCGGATGAAAATGCAAACATTAATTTCAGCTTGTATTATTTTTACTTACCTTCCACCCATAACTCCTCTTAAACGGCATCATTAATACATGTATCATGTTTTACATGTTGTAAAGAAAATTTAGAAAGAGCGAGGGAGGAAAACCAAATTATGTAAGCTGCAACAGTAATATTTGATGACTTTTGCTTTAAAACAAAAATAAAACAAAAAAAACACCCACTCTTCGCCTTTTAAAGGTATGCTTAGGGATGACTTAGAAGGAATAGAACAATTAAATACATACACGAAAAGTATACGACGGAGTAAAACAATTTAAATACACCTGGCTTTGGTTTAGGCTTTTAAATCCACGGTGAGTATCAAAACCCATACACGAATGCGCCCACCACATTGTTGGCTTACGCTGATATTAAACACACAGATGCTCACATAGCGTAGCAAAGTTTTCGAGGCGTATCCCGTCTTCAGAGAGTAAGACCCCAGACCCCAGGCCCAGCTACCCTATAGGTCAGAGGCTGTGATAATCAGACGTGTTAGCAGTTGAGGTTAGTGGTATCAAAGAGCTTATTACGGAAAGAGAGGGAACTTCCATTATGTCCTATACAAAAATGCGAGACGCTCTCACGGATTATTTCCCTTTGCTCGGGCTGGCTATATTTCACCATCTGCTATATGAATGATCTGTGCGTGGTAACTTACTGAGCCTATGCCATTGCAAAAGAACATTTTTATGGCAACGTTTGCAAAAACCAAACTTTTAGCATTCCGCTACTGCTGTCTTTTTTGTTTTGTTTTTGTTTATGTTTACTTATTGACATTTATTAGGTGCTTTTATGCTGCTTATGTGTGTATGTCATAGGTTCGTTTTCTGCCCTGGAATTTATTATTTTTTAATCAACGACAGATATTTTAAAATTAAAATATGCATGACAGACTGTTTCATTTATCCGAAACTGTATAAATCCGTAATCGTGAGAGAGAGAGAGGGAGAGAGAGAGAGAGAGAGAGAGAGAGAGAGAGAGAGAGAGAGAGAGAGAGAGAGAGAGCTCTGTCGTTCAATCAATTAATCACAATAAAGCACAATAACAAAATGTTTCACTAATACTCAGTGTCAATTTAATTTATATCAGGTGTCCCCCTACCCCCCAACCCTCTCATCTCCCACATCACTGGCTTAATAACATCAGTCACTTCATGGAAAATAATTAATTAATCAGACAGAACAATCAACAACAAGACTACAACATTCCACGCAATATAGATCTAATGCGCAGAAATTCACAGATCAGAACAAGGACTGAGTTTCTACATTACTTTTTTTTTCCCGTTTACACTCAAACGAAAAGGGATTACAACAGATCAAGGACCATTTTTGTGCCTAGGTACAATACAATACAAGATTATTGCTTTAGGTCCAGCAGACTCTTCCGAGCAAAATCAGGACCATGTGCCTAGGTAAGGGGTTATCTTGCACAGTATTTGATCACGAGGGGAAAACAGACTTAGTCTAATTTAACTTGTTAACATAAGCAGTTTGACGAAGCCAAACTGCCAATCTGACATCTACTTTTGAAATATAAGCACAAATATAGTCAAACAACCTAGCAATAACGTAAACAGTGAGCGACCTGTTGAACGTAAACTGTCAGCAAGCAAACTGTTTTGGATTTAGCACATAGGTATAACATGAATCATTCAAGCCGCTCTCCGATTGTTTTAACACTAACAACACTGCAGCGGTCTTAGTTTAGGCCTACATAAACACAAAAAAATGAAGTTTTTCAATTGCAATTTACCTTTCTTTGTCTCTTGGAAATTTGAAAAAGGACTTGCCAACACAACTTTTCTTGTATCTGGCATTATGGCAATTGATAGCTGTGCAAAAGTCACCGCCCTGTTTCACTCGGTCGCCTTTTGACTTTCTGCCACGAGCCATTTTCAGCATGTCGACAAGGGAGCATAACTCGTACATTTCGTCTCGCGGTTCTGTACCAATTTCCTCCTCTTTCTATCATTAAGCTCTTTTATTATACTCTCCGTCTCCCGTTTTTCTCTGCTACACTCTTCTTCTTCTTCTTCTTCTTCTTCGTAATACTGTGGATACCCCGTATTCGAGGAAAATGATTCCACAACTTTTGGCGTGCGCAGTCAAGGTGCATGCTGGGTGTGTTCTTGTCACCGGCACTCACCCGTCTAGAACATGAGCGTCAGGATCTTTAAAGTCCGTTATGATGGAGTGTATGTGACACAGACTAGACCTCGGTTTATACTCTCATCCGAAGGAGTAGGAAACGGGAGTAAAGTGTCTTTCCCAAGAACACAACACAATGCCCCGGCCTGGGCTCGAACCCGGGACCTTCAGATCCGCAAGCCAAAGCTCTACCATTAGGCCACCGTGCCACCCCACTGGTCGTTCTCCCCCCCCCCTTTCCCCTCCCCCTCTCCCCTCCTATCTCTTAGTCTCTCTGCAGAAGCACGGAAGTACAATGTTTGGAACGCTGTAAAAACAAAAAACATAATTTGGGAAATCGAAGTGAGCTTTTACAAGGCACATCAACAAAGAATAGCCCCTCGGAAAGATTTAGTGGATCCCCGATAGCAAATGGGTAGATGCAGTAGTATTATCAGCAAAGGCGCTTGTATCTGGACACGCGAGCGCCTAGGCATGTGATGGGTAACGATAGTGTAATAGTATAGTTGCCCCAAAGAAGGGGGACGCGCCGCGTCACAGGCATAGGCGCTTGCGTGCCCAAATACAAGCGCCTGTGAGTACAAGCTACCCTTAGGCTGTTCTTCTCATGAACAAATAGGCTGGGCCTACGGAAAAAATTAAGGGGCCTGCACACCTTTCACCCGTCAACGTATTACCCCGCTGAAGGAGTTATGTCCGAAGGCCAGTTTTTATCTACTTTCAGCAAGCTGTGTTACCAAATTACCACATATTCAAGGTACCAGTTTTATTCCAGGTATCGCATCAAAACATCCTTTCCGAGTTATAGTCTACAGTTTAGTTTTATACCTGGAATAAAACTCTTTTCTGGCGTGATACAATGCCGTGAATGCAAGTTCGCTAAATGCGTTTAAAAACCGTCTGAATAAAGTCTTCAGTTGTTATCTTTACTCCACACATGTGGAGTCTTGACCGCTGTCAAACTTAATAAGACGGTAACCATGGGTCCTGGGTCCGGGACCCTCCTTAAGAGATAAAATGAACCTGTGCTCTATTATACCATTGGAAAAAAAACTGTCCTTCGGAGAAGAAAGGAAAGCACCGTTTTAGTCAAGAGTTGCAACACTGTACAACAAATTAACTGCTCATGTTAAAAAAGCAAAGACCATCCTGCAAGGCACGGTGCAAGGAGGCAGAAGAAGAGGGAGACAGAAAAAGAGATGGGAGGACAACATTCGAGAATGGACTGGCTTGACACTGAGCGAAGCCATAAGGGTTGCTGATTATAGAGAAAGTTGGGAGTATGCGGGTACATGGTTAAACGATCATCTATGGTGCCCCAACGACCTATGAGTTACGGGATAGGATAGGATGCGTTTTAAAAAAAGCTAGCAATCGTAATTCTGCACAAGGTAAGGTTAAAGTGGAAGCAAAACAAGCATTTGATGATGACCGATTGTCACGTTTCGTTTGTAAATCCCCAAGCAAGTTGACAAACAAACCTGCAAAAGCAACGTATGCTGCAATCACAAACAGGGACGCTTAAGAGCCGTGAGGCTTAGAATAGCCGTGAACTTTAATAACCAGCTCCTCGACCTCCATCGGATGTACTACTATTACTACGAGTCACAACGTAGAGCCGACCGAGGTTATTAGTACTAAATAGTAGGTAGATGGAGAGAGAGAGAGAGAAGAGAGAGAGAGAGAGAGAGAGAGAGAGAATTTTCAACCTGGCCGCATGTAGAAGGTTCTTGGCCAGAAGACAAATTCACTTTAGTCTTTTTGCGCGGGTCACAAGTGTCCATAACACGCAAATGAAAAAAAAAAAAAAATTCACTAAACTCTGAAGCAACTATCGAATTGCAAACCTTTCTTGTGAATATGAGTAAGCCCTGAAAAGGGCTTGGTTTTGAGGAGATGTAAGAAAGCGCATTGGAAGACTTAAGCCTTGGGCGCCGCTTTTGGTGCCTTGGCCTTCTTGGGAGTCTTCACTTTGGGTTTGGCGACCTTCTTGGGCTTGGCAGCCTTCTTGGCAGGCGACTTCACAGCCTTGGGCTTCTTGGCAGCAGCAGCCTTCTTGGGAGACTTGGGCTTTTTGGCAGCTTTGGGTTTGGCAACCTTGGGCTTCTTGGCGGCAGCCTTCTTGGGAGACTTGGGCTTCTTGGCAGCCTTGGGCTTCTTTGCCTTCTTGACCTTGGGTTTCTTCTCGGCCTTCTTCTCGCCCAGACGGAAGGAGCCAGAAGCGCCGGTGCCTTTGGCCTGCTTGAGGGAACCTGCCTTGACGCCGGCCTTCAGGGAGGTTTTGAGACGGGCGTTGATCTTGGCCACCTCGTTGCCGACCTTGTAGTTGGCCACGATGTACTTGAGGATGGCCTGGCGAGAGGAACCACCGCGCTCCTTAAGGGCAGCAATGGCGGCGGCGATCATGACATTGTACTTGGGGTGCTCAGAAGGCTTCGCAGGCTTCTTGATCTTCTTGGGCTTGGCGGCTTTGGCAGCCTTGGGAGTGGCTGGTGCAGGAGCGGCGACTTCAGCGTCAGACATGGTGAAGAGTGCGGTGCTGCGAGCGGCTAGATGCGTACAGTACGAGTGTTTGGAGACGAATGCTTAAAATGGTTTGTGTTGTGTTATGTAAAAAATGGCGACCGAAAACTGCTTTTAAAAAGCCGAGCCAGCCGTACTGAAAACGGCCTTACGGCGCAGGCTTAGCGGCCCTCGCGAGAGCTTGACAATCAAAAATTGTGTTACTAAACAAATATTATCATAAGCGCTGTTGTCAGCAAAGCATTAAAACATGTAAACATCATATATCACTGGATTCAGCAGACTCTGAACTTTCTTCTCATATCAATTTTAAAGGTAAAGATTGCTTGATTATTGAATAATCACAATAAATATCTGATACTGTCATGTGCACTGAAGAAAAATATGTCAGAAAAAAGCGAATAACTAAATACATTGCACACACATCATCACGAAAGTTTGAAAACTAGGTAAACTAACGTCTCCGGTTGTGGTTTAAAGAATTACTCCGTTAGAAATGCTCTATGTTATTATTTAATAATGAGTTTTCTGATGGTTGTCAAACACAAGACACCGGGGGTGTAAACGCCATTGTCGATTTCTTCATTCGCTATACTATTTCGTAAACACAAAATTTTCAGTTGACTTTCGCTGATGTTATGATGTTATCGATTCAACAAATGCTCCAAACGATTCTCATTCTAAATATATCCAGTTGATAGAAATCTTATATGTTTTAGGTTTAGAATTTTGCGATATACACATTGCTTCTTCATTTGCTTGAACGAGACATTCCCACAATGGCGCCTTTTCGTCGTTCAAACCAACGTACAATTTTCCAGTATTTAAAATTTCCTGTAAATAATTTTGCATTATTTTTAAATTAAAGAACTTTACCCATCCCGTGTATACGAGGATATCGTTTTGTAAGGCTCGAAAACATCGGTTGTACAGTATAAAAGTTATGTTGTAAGAAACAAAGATGACTATCATTTAGAAATGCAATCCATTGGAGGCGTAATATTTTAAAGGTTATTCGCCAATTTGTGTAGTTTCACGCTTGTATAAAGGGTGTACAACGTGTATTTGCAAAGTATATGTAATAAACAACAAACTGCGTTGCATTGGCGTGCATGTTATTAGTGATATCAATGAGTTTTTAAGTGGAGGTTGAATGCATGGGCTTCCCGGCGACGCCAAATGAAGCTTTTCCCCGTTCAACGTTTGAGGCTTATTTTCACCTCTTCAGGGTTATTGAAAATTGTAGGTATAGATATTATTGGATTGCTGGGGGTACACAGATTCTGTTTATTTAATTTATTACTGGAATGAAGCATGCTGAAATACGTATACTTGCAAAAAATGAACGTAATTTATTTTCTCCCTTCAAACTTTCAACATGGCGGACATACGTCTTTTTCTCACTTCCCCATCGCTTTCGCTCCAAATTAATTTTATAGAAATGTGTATTCTAATGGGAAAAGGGTAAATTAAATGCAGGGAATGCATTTTTGAAATGTTTATTTAGTATAAAAACCCATTTAAATGTTGTCTTTGCTTGTGGGAAGAGTCGAAACGAAGGCAAGGTCCCTGGATGGAATGAGTGTATCATAGGCCTACAGTAAAGTATAGGCCTGGGTCAAAGAAGGTTAGCTACTCCTCTTTGGCGTAAACTTCTTTCGCCTGCTGCACGGAGGCCTATAATGAATGTAACCGGCAAACCACGCGCATGGGAGTCAGCTTTAAATTTCCTTTGCCGAGGATTTAAAATCCTGGTGATGTTATAGCGCCATTCTCCACGTCAGGCTTAAACTAAGACAAATTAATAATTTAGGATATTTTACGATTGTTAATCCCCGAGCCATACCTGCGGTGTTTTTGTTGGATCTGAGTATTTTACGTGCAGTGCAAATAGCTTATAGACTAATATATAGGGTCTTGTCAGCAGGCAATGCTTTGTCTACAAATGCTATTACTGCTACTATGATGCTGTATATTTAATTTTATTTATTTAATTTAAAGTCTGTACACATAGTGATTTTAGACCAACAACAACATTTAAGGAAAAAAAATAATTAAAAAGATTTAAAATTAACATTGTAACAATTTCACCAGCTGAAACTCTTACTTAAAATTTACAAAATTCTTGACGTCAAACGTATTCTTTCTTACATGTGAAGGTACTACCAAAGAGCTTATTACGGAAAGAGAGGGAACTTCCATTATGTCCTATACAAAAATGCTAGACGCTCTCACGGATTATTTCCCTTTGCTCGGGCTGGCTATATTTCATCATCTGCTATATGAATGATCTGTGTGTGGTAACGTATTGAGCCTATGCCATTGCAAAAGAACATTTTTATGGCAACGTTTGCAAAAACCAAACTTTTAGCCATCATTATTATTAACATTCCGCTACTGCTGTTTTTTTTTTTTGTTTTTTTTTTATGTTTACTTATTGACATTTATTATGTGATTTTATGCTGCTTATGTGTGTATGTCTTAGGTTCGTTTTCTGCCCTGGAATTTATTATTTTTTAATCAACGACAGATATTTTAAAATTAAAATATGCATGACAGACTGTTTCATTTATTCCAAACTGTGTAAATCCGTAATCGTGAGACAGAGAGAGAGAGAGAGAGAGAGAGAGAGAGAGAGAGAGAGAGAGAGAGAGAGAGGTGTTGGGGGAAGAGAGAGCTCTGTCATTCAATCAATTAATCACAATAAAGCACAATAACAAAATGTTTCACTAATATTGTGAATTTAATTTATATCAGGTGCCCCCCTACCTCCCAACCCTCTCACCTCCCACATCACTGGCTTAATAACATCAGTCACTTCATGGAAAATAATTAATTAATCAGACAGAACAATCAGAACCTATACTACAACATTCCACGCAATATAGATCTAATGCGCAGAAATTCACAGATCAGAACAAGGACTGAGTTTCTACCTTACATTTTTCTTCCCGTTTACACTCAAACGAAAAGGGATTACAACAGATCAAGGACCATTTTTGTGCCTAGGTAAGGGGTTATCTTGCACAGTATTTGATCACGAGGAGAAAACAGACTTAGTCTAATTTAACTTGTTAACATAAGCAGTTTGACGAAGCCAAACTGCCAATCTGACAACATCTACTTTTGAAATGTAAGCATAAATATAATAGTCAAACAACCTAGAAACAACGTAAACAGTGAGCGACCTTTTGAACGTAAACTGTCAGCAAGCAAATAGTTTTTGTTTTAGCACATAGAATAGATATAACATGAATCACTGAAGCCTCTCCCCAATTGTTTTAACAACACTGCAGCGGTCTTGGTTTAGGCCTATATAAACACACAAAAAAGAAGTTTTTCGATTGCAATTTACCTTTCTTTGTCTCTTGGAAACTTGAAAAAGAACTTGCCATCACAACTTTTCTTGTATCTGGCATTACGGCAATTGATGGCTGTGCAAAAGTCACCGCCCTGTTTTACTCGGTCGCCTTTTGTCTTTCTGCCACGAGCCATTTATAGCATGTCGACAAGGGAGCGTAACTCGTATCTTCCATCTCGCGGTTCTGGACCAAGTTCCCCCTCTTTCTATAATACGCTGTTTGGTGGTATTTACACTAACATTCGCGGACAGGTGTCACTGACCAGTCCACATAAGCCCTTCTTTCCTAATAGCATTACTCCACGTTTAGTCTTCTTCAGACCACATACAGCTCTGTTGTATACAAGATAGACTACCAGTACGCTTTGGCCCAACTGGAACTCTTGAATCCGTTAAGTTACTCTTATCATCACGAAAGGACCTGGTCGCTCTATGCTCCACTGATTTCTCCCTCCCCCCACACCCTTGCACCCACCCACGCCCTATCCTATCCTATCCTATCCTATCCTATCCTATCCTATCTTGTCCCGTAACCCGGAGGTCGTAGAGGCACCACAGAAGATCGTTTAACCAGCATACTCCATCTTTCTCTGTCCTCAGCCACGCCCTACTCTATCGCATCCCATTCAATCTCGTCAGTTCATTCTGACTTTCCAGTCTTTCCTGGAAATACTTTCATATGTCCTATCCTATCCTATCCTATCCTATCCTATCCTATCCTATCCTATCCTATCCCGTAACAAGAAAGTCGTTGGAGCACCACTGAACATCGTTTAACCAACGGACTCTATTTTTCTCTGTCATCAGCAGCCCTCATGGCTTCATTCAGTGTCAAGTCAGTTATTCTCGAATGTTGTCTTCCCACATTTTTTTCTGTCTCGCTCTTCTTCTGCCTCCTTGCACTGTACTTTGCAGGATGGTTTTTGCAAAGCCTGATGCTCTGGTGACGTAGCCATACCATCGGAGTTTCCGTTTCTTCACCACTGTGAGCATGTCATTGTGTTGTCCAATGGCTTGTGTGATGGTCTGTCGGACTTCGTCGTAGGTGATGTGCTGGGTATAGGAAATGCCCAGAAGTCTTCTGTAGCACCTCATCTCCATGCTTTGTATTCTTCGTTGTAGGTTTGCTGTGATAGTCCATGTTTCGCAAGCGTATAGGAAGATGGAGATGACAAGGGAGCGCAGCATCCTTACCTTTGGAATGCAGACTGATGGTCCTGTCTTTCCAAATAAGCTTCAATCTTGTCACGGCAGCAATTGTGTGTGCTATCCTGGAGAGGACTTCCCGTCTGGACCCATTATCTGATACAATTGCTCCTAAATATTTGAAGCTGTGTACCCTGTTGAGGGATTGGCCTTGGAATTCGATGTCCATGTTGATGCCTTTGGTATTGTTGGTCATCATTTTGGTCTTATCTGAGCGTATTTCCATTCCAAAGGCTCTGGAGGTGGTGTCAAACCTCTGTACCAGCTGTTCAAGTTCTTGTTCTTCTCCAGCCAATCCATCAATGTCATCCGCAAACCGGAGGTTGGAGATTGCTCTACCCCTTATGCTGAGTGTGCCTTCATGACCTGCAAGGCCCTCTGACATGATGCGTTCCTAAAAGATGTTGAAGAGTGTTCAACTTTAATATAATCAGGAATCAAAACGAAGGCCAACATCGGTCTGTCGATCGGTTTTTGTAATTCGTGATACATTTTCTGCAGCAACTTTCTACTTCTGAAATAGTTATCGTTTCAGGCGACGGCTTGACAGATATCTGACAATCAGAATGAAAACTGTTATTACCAAATCGAGGAGGTAAATTTATGCTCGACGTATTTCTTCCATCAAGTTGTTGATATATTAGGTCGGTTCGAGAAATCCTTTGAAATTACTTACCTATCTACTCGATACGCTAATACTAACAACAGATTGTAGAATTGGGCTGCAGAATGTCCTGTCCGTCTCCTTAGAGCGATCTCCATACCTTTGTACCACTCGTATGGGTGGTGAGTGTGTGTTTAAAAATGTGTGTAACGTTTAGATTGATGCAAGAGAAAAGAGTAGATTGATGCGAGAGAAAAGAGTAGATTGATGCGAGAGAAAAGAGTAGATTGATGCGAGAGAAAAGAGTAAATTGATGCGAGAGAAAAGAGTAGCTTGATGCGCGAGAAAAGAGTAGATTGATGCGCGAGAAAAGAGTAGATTGATGCGAGAGAAAAGAGTAGATTGATGCGAGAGAAAAGAGTAGATTGATGCGAGAGAAAAGAGTAGATTGATGCGAGAGAAAAGAGTAGATTGAAGCGGGATAAAGTACTAGATTTATGCGGGAAAAAAATAGTACATTGATGCGGGAGAAAAGAGTAGGTTTAATGCTAGAGAATAGAGTAGATTGATGCGGGAGAAAAGAGTAGATTGATGCGGGAGAAAAGAGTAGACTGATGCGGGAGAAAAGAGTAGATTGATGCGGGAGAAAAGAGTAGATTGATGCGGGAGAAAAGAATAGATTGATGCAGGACAAAAGAGTGTACGCCTATATAGCATCCAGCATTGGTCATAGCCCAGTGGGAAAAATGTCGTTCTCATGTTCCAGAAGTAGCGGGTTCAGTCCTGGTTAGTGAAGACGGTGTTAAAAACTGGATATATTTCGTCCATCATGAAAAAGGAAGAACTTATTCATCTTGTCCTAAAGCGTCGTCACTCTAGAATCTGTCTTCCAATTTCTCAACTTATTTTGACACGCTGCAACGCGAGCAAGTGAACCAGCAAAAAACCCTTTATTCAAATCCTCATTATCAACTAATCTTCAAGAGTGACAGTACTGACATCAGCCATGAAACACAATCCTGATACCACCCAACATCTTTCTGCTGGACTCAGGTTTATGTGCTGAATCTAGGAGCTTGTGCCACTGGTAAAAACAAGCACACGCTGGCATCGTCCTGCAATCTCTGCCTGCCGATCCTAATCCTCTGGCTAATCTTAAACAATGTCAGTATAAGCATCACTGTTGAAACACCATCCAAATGCCACCCATCATCAAACAAGCGGTGAATCTGCTGGCTATAGCTTCTCGCGGCTGTAAAAACAAACAGCCCCGCAAATCCCTGGCTATATCGCGCCCTGATACCTGTTTTTACCGAGACTTATGTCTGTTTTTACCTTAGTTCATACCTGTTTTTACCCGAGCTAATACCTGTATCTATCTGTGATCATGATGGCAGCCTTAACGCAGCAGGTAGTGGACGCCCTTTTCCGGGACATGCAGAGAGTATAGAACAAAACCCCACATGAGTAGTGGAGTCAGTGCTTGTTTCTCAAGTCTCTGACCTTCAGTGCGGTTTGGATACCAGACCACCTACAATACAATGAGATCTCGACTGTACAGTAGCATCACGTTTCACTACCATCAACATCTTGGACTAGTACACTTCATGGAAAAGTACATAGACTTTGTTCTCAACTTCATAACCTAAGATACTTTCACACACACACACACACACACACACACATACACACCCACACACACACACACCCACAAACACACTTATTTGCAAAACATCAGAACTGGATAATTTTAGAATGTAGGAATCGGAATGTTTTTGACGGAAAGAGCGCAAAATGCATCTAAAAATGTAATAATCTTATGTAAAATTGGATCCATCCCTCTAAAATGTTGACCTCGTTCGTCACCTATAAGGGACGATATAGGTCGACTTCTCTTCAAAGTTTGCCTGGAGTGGCTGGATTTTCTCCGTTCCGGCTAGAGCACTCCCTTGTACACTCTCATGCACTACAACTGCACTCCCATGCACTAAAAGAGCACTCGCGTATTTAAAAGAAATGAGGTCCTGGAAATAGTGGGATCCTAGCAAATGAACCCATTTGTAGCTAAGAAAGGCAAGTTCTGGTACCCATTTGTACATTTGTAATTGCACACACAAACACACACACATACACACACACAAGTATGTAAAACATCAAGACTGGGTTTTACTAAGAATGTAGGAATCGGAAAGTGATTTTTGACAGAAAAGGGTTAGGGCAAGGGTTAGTGATAGCTCTGCAACTAGCCGTTACCCGAACCCTTTTCTAAAAAGTTGACCTAGTTCGTCTCCTATAGGCGACGAAATAAGTCGAATTTTGTTCAAAATTTCTCAGAAAATTCACTGTATTTTCTCCGTCCCGGATAGAGCACTCCTGTGTACTAAAAACACTCTCATGCACTACAACTGCACTCCCATGCATTAAAAGAGCACTCCTGCGTACTTAGAAAAAAGTGGGTGGCTGGAAAACTCTGG